>JAVFBX010219545.1:0-11447 GCA_034783855.1 Mopalia kennerleyi | reverse complement strand
TACGGACCAAACTTTAATGTCGGTGTTGACACGATGTCGGTTTACCGATGTGTCGGTCTTGGGAAGTTCTACTGTATTTACATATCTGGGAAAGTAAAATGCCTTTTTTTACGAAATTAAACGGATGTTTGTAGGGGGAACTTACAACACCAATAACAGATACACATGGATACATGGTGTTTCAATATTTCGGTTTATTTTAAAACCATTGTCAAGAATGGTATAACAAGAAGATCACCTCCAACCCCTCGTCATTTCAAAATGAATGCAAGCTAAACATAACCTGATATGTTTTGTACTGTTTTATGGGAAAATTAATATAAATCGGTTACGCAGACCACTAATTAAAACAAACACTCTAACAAATGTAACCATTATATAATCGCATTTTTAAAATTTTAATTGCCCTGTAAGAAGATTTGAAAATTTGGATGTTAAATTTCCTATGTATTTCAGGCATACGACTCTGGTACCTTACCTTGCTCACTGGTACGTTGCCTTGCTCACTGGTACGTTGCCTTGCTAACTGGAACAAAACTCTCCTCTGATTTGTTTCTAAAACTTCACATTTTGACAACGTTTGCTGTTAAGCTAATTAATTTATCTTTGCTTTGTTTTTTGTTTGTTAATGAAAGCTTTTGTTTTTCATTTTTTCCACCGTTTGTTTTCTATGAATTTAATTTCTATTCGATGCTACTGTTGTTACTCCGTTCGTTTTAATTCACAATTAGCCAATTGTTTGTTTTCTGGAGTTTTTACTTCGCTCTTTGTCGTCGTTTTTTATTTCATTGATTTATTCAATATTATTTTCCCATTGTTTATTTCTTAAACTCTTAATCCACACTTCGTGACTTTCGTCCATCGCCCATCATGTACTCTCTAAAATTTTAGATCTATACTCTTTCGCGTTTTTGTGTGTCACTAAACCTCCTTAATTATCGCACATCCTTTAATTTCTAAAACTTTTAATGTATCGCCCACCGTTGGCTTTCTAAAACCGTTAATTCCCTTTTCTTCCTTTGTTCATTTTTTTGTAAATCTGTGTATTTGCGTTTCAGAAATTGTTTGCTTTTTGACAGCTCTTCATCTTCTTTTGTTATGAAATGAATTCACATTTCTATAATCGTGTGTTTCTAATACGTTTAATTCATATATCTACAGTTTACCTTTTTAAAAGTTTTAAATTCATATACATCCTTTGCTTTCTGAAGCTGTTAATTTTTATTATCACATTATTTGCTCCTCGTGTAATAATCCTCATTTCTTCCATATTCCTTTCCTAAGGCTTTTTATTCTCATTTCTGCAATCTACAATTTTCCAAAACTTTTATTGAACATTTTGGCTATCTTTCTTTTGTAATTAGCATTTTGTCCACTGAACTGTCTGTTATCTAAAGCTTTCGATTTTCATTTCTTAAGATGTTAATCATTATCGATATATCGTTTTCCTAACCCTTTTTGTTCTCATTTCTTCAATCTATTGATCTTTTGTTGACTTGTTTGGACAGTCTACGGAAGAGGTTTGTGAAATACCCATAAGCTATATTTGGTCATGATGGGCCGGCACGCCAATCAGCATGCTCTAGCTTACCTGTTGTCACCAGGGCAACGCTGTGAGTGCTGCTCTACAATATGGTTTATATAATTTTATCTAGATACTCAGTCTAATAATACAGGTACGTTAAATAATGTATTAAACCTATTTACCTTCCGAGAATCAACGGTTGAACTACAAAGTGGCAAATTACCAAAATAAGAACCGATATAATCTGACTTGTCCATTCCCATGATTGACCATAATGGAACATTATGTTTCAATGTCAGACACTT
Organism: Mopalia kennerleyi; assembly: GCA_034783855.1. Taxonomy (NCBI): domain Eukaryota; kingdom Metazoa; phylum Mollusca; class Polyplacophora; order Chitonida; family Mopaliidae; genus Mopalia; species Mopalia kennerleyi. Next base: position 9,617 of record JAVFBX010219545.1, on the reverse strand, counting down.
ACGGAGTCACAATAACTCGATTGCTTTCACGTGTTACAACTACCGCCTTATTTCTTGGAGTCGTTTTAGATTTAAACCACTTTGTATGAGTATTTAAGTCGAAAACGCTTAAAATTTATAATTTATTGAGATGGTAAATTAAGGCATCAGGAAAATATAGATTTTTCCTCCGGTTGTATTCTTTTTTTCTTTTTTAAAAAATAGATTTTTGGTATAGATTTTTAGGTCTCTTTGTTTATCGACTGTTTCAAACCTTATAACATCAGTCCAATAGGGGGCCATGCCTTTTGGAATGAACCTAAATAGCTTAATCTATAGTATAACTGAATATTCTGTGGTAATATATATCGCGCATACATCATAGTTCAGACCACTCAAGAGAATTATAGAAAATAACGTTTAGCCCATTCCGCTGAAGAGGTCTGGGGGTCTAGCAGGTTATAATTGCATTTACAAATCAGATTTAGAGAAACAAAAATTGACCGATGGTAGCACGGTGATTCGCTGCTGTCTGTTTGCAAGACACGGTGACGTCAGCTAGAGTTGGCGTAATCAGCGGCCGAACTGAGTAAATCGGTATGTTTCCTGTGCAGTATTCGTGTCGTTAGGTACAGGTCATTCAGTATACAGGGATCAGGTTTTATCCGAGGAGTCCCAAAAATTTCATGGTAGGCAATCTCAAACGAAACATAACGACCGCCATTCAATTTTACAACCGTCTTCACGAAGTTTTGCGGAGTTTCCCGAGAAATGACAAGCGGTTTACATCTCTTTGGGGTTATTGGGTGGAGGTTCTACCTGGTCGATAGCTGATACCCCACAGGAGGAAACTTACATGCTTTCAGATGGCACTGGTATAGAGTTTGGAGGGAGTTGAAGTATGATTGGTTGGTTCTGAACTATGAATTATTTGAGGATCACTTTGAACCCTGACCTTGAAATGACGTTTCCACAGAACGTGTGCGCGTGTGTTACTATAAGAGAAAGACGTTCATAAATCAATGTCTGACACAGAGTTAAACTGGCCGGTAAAAGATACCGTATTCTTTATTCTTTATCCGTTCTAGCCTGCGTCTCAAAGTTCTGTTAAAACAATCAGCGAGTTCAGCTAACAACTTTTTAAACAAAGACACTCAATTTGTCTACTGATTTAAAGTTAAGGATTTCAGCATCTTGCTCCAGTTGCCGAAAACTACCAAGAGTGCCAACTGATAATTTTAATTTATTTCACTGACCACTGATTAGTGGACCATAATTAACCTACTATACATCCGGACGAGTAAATATGGAGCAATGCTACGTCTTTTCAACCGGATTATATCGGAAACAACAGTTAAAATCTGAAGAAGAAAACAATAAAAAAATATATATATAAAAAATAGACGTTGAAAGTCGATGGTTTGATCTAAGGGGTTTTAAATACATTCTGGGTAAAAGTGGAGATCGCTCCGGTGGATAGAAAGGGAGGCTTGTGATTTTAACTATCATCAAAACAGAATGGAAATCTAAGAGCAATGCTCCGGAAAACGTAACTATCGTTCAGTAATACAACAGATATATTGTAAACCCTTACATAATAACATTTTTCTAATCAAACGGTCTTTCCCGGTGACCGTGGTAATTACTTACTAGAAAGTGATATCATTTTCTGTTACATACATCTTCGTGCATTCAGCAAAGTCACAGTGTTACTTTAAATAAGTGATGGTTGACAGGAAACAGTGTTACTCTACCTAGTCACCACTAATTGGTTATCAGCACAGATTACTGATTGATTAACCTGATCCATTGATCTGGCTAATGACTGATTGGTGATTGATTCATCTGACTGAACACTGATTGGTTAATCTCACCGATCACTGATTGGGTAACCTGACTCAGAATCCATTGCGGAATCAGTGTGACTCAACTTAGCATGATCCTGGATTTGATATAAAAAGGACAAAATCGAATATTCTATAATATGCCTTTTTCTTTTTTGTATGAGTTGTTTTTAAACCGGGCGTGTTTCATACTACTTAGTTTCAGTTCTGTCTGTTTTCAGGGGTGTGAGACGTCAGAAAGTTTGAGGAACTTACAAGGCCAGATAGATGCTGTTCAGATACAGCCAAATTAAATGGTAATTACGCCACATGCTCAAACTGCTTAAAACATTTGATTTATTATGGTCTGGTTTTAATTCAATTGTGCTATACACTAACCAGACCTGACTGCTCACCTATAAAGTTCCTATACCGATATGCCGGACGTTTGACTTAAATCATATAAACTGGTTTTAATGTACCGTCCTAGACGTCGAATTGGGACTGGATCTTGACTTTTGGAATTAATATTGATACTGCCTGCATGGTGGATACCTGCAATGAATTGCTGTCTGTTGTGTTTGTTTGGTGGAGGAACTGTGGGGTTATGTTGGGTTTTAAACAGTTCCAATCCAATCAACTTTTTATGATAAAAAGTTTTGTTGGGGTTTTCTTTTCAATCTAATAAAACAAGTCACATTTCGCTTGAAGTTTATTCACATGAATAATACTAATGACCACTGAATACAAGTATATGTTTCTAGATTCTGTAACAGACTGCAGAGTAAATAAATTACAACAGTAAGGACTAGTATAGAGCGCAATCGACTACTTCATGGATCATATGAAGCCTTCTCTTTACAAGCGCTTAAATCGGTCTGTCAATTGTCATCAATCCATAAGTGGGTCCTTGTGGCCTCGGGCTTGACGTTAATAAAGCAAAAATTAAAATACAAGTATAAATGACCAAGGTGAGTTTATGGTAGGGTCAGATGAAACGAAGAAAAAGCAAGTCTTTTTAAATTATTCTCGTGAGTCCGTTTTACTTTGTATCCGTGCTGTCAATACACTCGTGCTGCCAATGTACCGAGCTAAAACAATATAACCGAGCTACCAATACACCATGCAGTGCTGTCAATATCCCCGGGCTGTCAATATCCCCGTGCTACCAATATGCCCGTGCTATCCGTTATATTAATCGCAACAGTAAAACTATAGGGAGTCAAAAATATTATAACGCAACATTCCTGCTGCTTATATATCCGTGCTGCATAATGCATATGTACCCTCGATGTTATTATACCCGTGCTGTCATATATACCCGCGCTGCATGCCAATATATCCGTGCTTCCAATCATGCCCGTGCTGCCAACACACACGAGCTGCGAATATACCCTTGCTGCCAACATACCGGTGCTGTCATATATACCCTTGCTACCGTGCTTTCAGTATGCCCATGCTGCCAACATAAAAGATCTGACATATACCCGCCCTGTCGATATACCCATGCTGCCAATATATCCGTCCTGCCAATATACCCGTGCTGCTAATATATCTGGCTGTAAATACAACCTTACTGCAATATACCCGAGCTCCAAATATACCCGTGCTGCCAATGTACCGTACTAAAATAATATACCCGTGCTTCTAATAATCTGTTCTGTCAATATGTCCGTGCTACCAATATGCCCGTGCTACGTTATGGCCGTGCTGCCAATACCGTGCTAAAAATATACCCGTGCTACCAATATACTCGTGCTGCAAATATACCCGTGCTGCCAATACACCCGTGCTACCATAAAGCCATACTGCCAATATACCGTGTTAAAAATCATACCCGTGCTACCAATACACCCGTGCTGCCAATACACCCGTGCTGCCAATATACCCGTGCTGTCAATATGCCCGTGCTACCAATATAATCGTACTGCAAATATACCCGTGCTGCCAATACACCCGTGCTACCATAAAGCCGTACTGCCAATATACCGTGTTAAAAATATATCCGTGCTACCAATATAACCGTACTGCAAATATACCCGTGCTGTCAATATGCCCGTGCTACCAATATAACCGTGCTGCAAAAATACAAACTTGTGCTCCAATATACCCTTGCTGACAATATACCCGTGCTGTCAATATAATTAATTCCAGTAAAAGGAAGAAAGATGATGAATGTCCTGCTGAAATAAGACATCTAACGTATAGTCTTTGAGAGCAGCGCGCATAGTTTCCTCTGATTGTTCTAATCCTATAATAACACAAATATGGTTTTATGTTTTGTTAATCTATTCTGGTACGGTAGCGTTTAACCAGAACGTGACCATATCATGTTCAGTGTTAGCGTCCCTCAAACATATACCTTTGTCGTGGCATAGTTAAAATGTCTGATTAATCACCAAGACATGGTTCTCAATGAATAAAGCACGCGAAACGAAATCTTACCAAAGAGACTAAAATTGACTTCTTGGTGTTCTGCTAATTTAAAGGGGTTTCCACGAAGACATACATACCATAGGCCGGCTTATTGAATTACAGTGGCTCAATGAAATATGTTATGTAGGAGATATGGCGGAGCATTCCAGTGGTATTAAGGGTAGAGATCGGGTAAGACCCCACACGATCCCAGTTAGATGCAAGAAAACTTGAGATATTCCTTGATTCTTACTTAACCCACCAGGTCAGGAGCTCTTCCACTTGGGAGGTAAATTCGGCAAATTGTAGTTTGTTAGTCACAATCATATGGAATCGATTTAAGAATTCGGCGAAAGACCTGAGTTATTATAACATGGTCATGTAGTTTTTAACACCATGCAGGTGGCTGGCAGAACTTATGTCATTTTATAATTCTAATCCAAACAAATTCAATCAAATGTCTCAAGATTTAAAAACATGAAAAGGTGATAGTTACGCAAATTTCAATGATACATTCTTAAATATTCCAATGATCAGCTGTCAAGTTATCATTTCAATACATACGTTTATGCTGGCATTTTCTACGTGTTTAGACAATATGCTACAAACAATGTGATTATGCGATTATTTTAACCTTTTTTACAAGGAAAATAGTTGTTAAAGCGCCCCCTCCCCTAGATTATGTATCAGTAAAAGACTCAATGTTCGCCATCGAGCACCGGCCAAGCGGCCAACATCGATGGACTAAAGACATACAATCTGGATGTATGCCATCGAGCACCGGCAAACATCAATGGACTATAAAGACATACAATCTGGATGTTCGCCATCGAGCACCGGCCAACATCGATGGACAAATGACATACAATCTGGATGTTCTTCATTGACCACCGGCCAACATCAATGGACAAATGACATACAATCTGGATGTTCTTCATGGAGCACCAGCCAACATCAATGGACTACAGACATACAATCCGTAATAACAATCGAGCACCGGCCAACATCAATGGACTAACGAAATACTATCTGGCTGTTCTTCATCGAGCACCGGCCAGCATCAATGGACTAAATACACACTATCTAGAATGCCACAAATTAAAATGCAACCTGCAAAGATTTACTGTCGCAAAAAAAAAAAAAGAGTACGGAAAATCTCTATACACATTTGAAAGAAAACAAACATAGCATCCATAGTAACACAGTTCAGTGGTAAGTAACATTCACTGTATTGTATTCGAGTTGTATTTTACCGTGCTCCATTTACCCTGAATTCTACGACAAAAATTCTAAGAAAGTTTTGGTTCCGTGTGAGTAGGCTTGGTATTAAATAAAGAGTCAGGAAAATTTGTTACATGTTTAACAAGCTGGAGAATTGCCAAACGCATGTACACCAGTTATCTCCAAAGCTTACTTCTTGAAGCGTGATAGAACTTGGCACGGAATCGTTTGTTATTGTTTGTTTGTAGTAGTTTTCTGTTTTTCTCTTGTTTCACAGGTATTTACATGGCGGGTTTAAGCTAACTCATACATGTGACGGCCAGCTCTCACCAGACGTGACTTATCTCCTTGCCAGACCCTCACGGACCGCCGAGTTCCATTAACTTCACTCAGTCCTCGGCTTGATGAAGACAGAGGCGTTCGGTTCATACAGCATCCGGGCCTCTTTGGTCAATATAACACCAATAACTGCCCCACCTCCGCGGTTTCCCTCACAAATAATGAAGGATTTTATCATCAGATTGTCGTGAGGAATGTTGTCTTGGGAGATATATGGGCAGTTTTGTTGGAAGAACACGACTGAAGATCACCTGAGCCCTCAGGGCAGGAATCTTAACCCGCTCGAATAGTTCATTAACACTGGTCAGCTAACGAACGCAGACAGGTGGTACTGTACACTGTGGATGATACATACAGATCCACTACCAGTTAACAAGATGGTTAAGTTTGTAAGAATCTTTCTCATGACATGCGCTGCCTTCTTTTTAATTCACTTATTTTTAGTTTTAAAGAGCAATACCGTTGCCAATAACGTATTTCCAATGACTTTAACAACGATTCCTTCATAATAAATTAATCTCAAAGCCTCTTTTAAAATTGTGAAAATACTATTTTTCTAATTGATGACAGTTATGACATGGTTAAGACATTTATTGTTAAAGTCATATCAGAAGCTCATTGGACAGTAACACACTTTCCCTTGTGTTGTAAACAAAGTAAATGCGCTGATTTATTTTTCTTAATAACATAGTATTCCCAGTCCAACATAACCGAAGCACACCAAGAGAAATTGATTAAGCATATCCCACCATTCAATATTCCATCATGCCAATAATAACTCCTACATTTATCATAGTTAACATGTACAAAATAAATCAGCGGTTTAGATAAATTTACTGCAAAACAAAAAAAAACTAAATCTGTAGTAGATGAGATAATGTTACTTCCGGAGTACGGCTGAACCTGGGTAATAAGAAGGGTGGGTGGCTGATTAGAGGGTCTGGTCCCGCCATCCATCCCTCGAGCAAAGAGAGTACGTAACCGGTTAAGAAAGAGAGGAGCCCAAGGGGACAGTTAGTTTTGAAGGCGTGATTAATTACACTTTGATTGAATTCCGCCATAAAACACTTCTTGCCAGATGTGAACTTCAAACCAGATGGCGCTGTACAAATTATCTCGCGCTTCCTCGAGACAACTAAGGCACCAGTCACGTGAAGCTGACACCACTCTGCCAGATCATTTATGGTGACCGGAAGAGCAGTTTGTCCAAAACTGTTGAAGTTTGCACCGAGTAGTGTCTAAGAAGGTTGGGGAGAGCAAATCAAAAGCTTTGGATTACTTATGACCTCTTAACGAGAGGTTACGGGGAAATGTTACAGGAAAACCTTCCCTGTAAAGTTTTTCTAACTGACTGACTCTATTCATGGGGTCTACACTGTAGAACAACCCAATGTCAAAAATAATGACATATCCGATTTTTTACAAATACTTTACAAACTATTTGTTGGGTAAAATATAGAAACCATCGAAGCAAGTGATGCCATTTTTGTTAAAGAATTAATTAGTTCAGTTTATTATTTCGTAAAATAAATGTTTTTGTATATATAATATACAATAATCAAATGTCTACAAACATAATGATCATTTGAGCAAAATCAGTTGTATATTGTGAACGATTATAATTCTGGATCATGCCGTATAGAGAATTTCACATTCCTGTGCCTAATAAATATCATTATTGGTTTAGACATTTAATAATATGATGTCATGGGTAAGTCAGACGGATTTATTATGTTTCGTTTGGCAGACAGACGGGCGGGGTGGCTAGAATTTCTTATCAATAAAATTCATAATATATTTGTTAGTAACTGAGCAGGTTAAACGGTTTCAGCAGGAGGTATATATACAGGCGTGTATGTAGTTGTCATTTGTCCATGTTAAATATAGAGCCGTCCACTGACAGCATAGAGTGTATACATATACGTTATATATATTGACGAGTTATGTTATACAATGTTCAATAGGCCTAAATAGTGTTATAAAGTTACACCTTGTAAACTTAAGAAAACCCATATAACAGATAACAATTACTGTCATAGATTTTACCCTCGAATGCCTGCTGAAATCAGTGACATTTAATTTGTATAAAATGTTATAATAAACCGGAATGTTGTCTTTGAGCATATAAGTACCTTACTTCATAAAACGTCCCATCCGAGTGGCAAATAATGATGAATTAGGCCGAATAAATAGCATGTGTTAGACTTCTAGCAATATTAAAGTCCCATACTCCAGGGTTCCTTCTACGGTAATGCAATGGTCATATTTTTTTACCTTCATTTATAAAATTTGATGATGATGTTTGGTGTTCGCTAAAGAAGATTTGTGAATATATCGTTGTTATTTTTGCTTTAATTGTCGGCTCAATTTCTCACGCGCTCTTATACGAGCCCTTAATGGGTAACAGTCCCGCTGGCTTCTTGTCGTCCCCCTGTGGTAATTCTCTGATATAAGATACAGTCTTTCTACCTCTTATCGTCAAAGCAGTCTGAAAACAGCCCTTCATCTGAAAGGTTTAGAGAGCAATGAAAACAACGGGGCGGATAAGGTTAACGAGTTAGGGGACTTCATCCCAGGCCAGGTGATTTACGCGGAGTGATTTGTAGACAGCGAAGGTGCAAGTTAATCAGTCTGACCTGTTCACCAGTACACGACATAGTTCACTCATCTGGCGTTGATATATAACAGTAATTGTTCTTGTTAGAATCAACCTTAATTGCTGTAATGGCTTGTACACTACACCGCCTAAACTAACTTAAAGGGGTGGAAATTGTCACCCCTGTACATAAAACAATGCCCTTGCTTGTTCATGATATCAATATTGGACACCAAGCATACCGGTTCAACTTCCACTGACTGTGATTGAAACTAACAAACAATCTACTCATTTCACGAAAACACTTAAAGCACAAAACAAAGTACCGATAACCTATGATTGGGTGTAAAAACACATGGCGAAGCAAATAAAACATCTAAGTTACAACTGCCGGGCTATCCTTTAAATAACAACTGCATGAGATCGAAAAATATGTTTTCAAGGAAACAATAATGAAATAAGCAAGTTCTTTATCAAGTTTCCTCCAACTTTGCTAAAAACTTTTTCCGATTTTGTTTTTGCATTGTTTCAGTATTTTCGTAATGTAATACATGTCTGAAGCGAAAGCGAAATCAAGAGTGGCTATGGTTTTCATAGAGTGTTATGTCTAACCTGATATCAAAGCGCTATAAGAAGCTCCTCGGCTCCATGCTATTGTATTACAACTACATTTAGGATTAACATTTGCCGCCAAAGCCCTTGTATTGTTAAGATGGATTACGTATAAAAAAAATTGATAAAAATGAAAAGAACAATGTAGAGACTGAATTATGACTGAATGTATAAATCTAGACTCTGTGGTGCTACCTAATATACAAATGAAGAGACATTAACATTTTTGATAAATCTCAGTAGAGAGAGAAGTGCCTTTAGTTTACAAATCTAGACACTTACATTTTATATACCAGTTGTTTATAAGTCTTTGACTGAAGATTTACTTAAATCATAAAATCAGACGATCAAGTCTTTCTTAATTTATAAAACTAGAGAGCCAAGTTTTACTTAATTTATAAACTAGAGAGCCAAGTCTTACTTAATTTATAAACTAGAGAGCCAAGTCTTACTTGATTTATAAACTAGAGAACCAAGTCTTACTTGTTTAATAAACTAGAGAGCAAAGTCTTACTTAATTTATAAAACTAGAGAGCCAAGTCTTACTTGATTTATAAACTAGAGAGCCAAGTCTTACTTGATTTATAAACTAGAGAGCCAAGTCTTACTTGATTTATAAACTAGAGAGCCAA
>JAVFBX010219534.1:0-11448 GCA_034783855.1 Mopalia kennerleyi | reverse complement strand
GAATACACCACCCTCATATAAGTGAAATACTCTTGAGCACGGGGTAAGACACTAATCAATCACTCAACCATACCTTCGATGGATTCTATTGTGTTATGGGATCAATGGTGATGAGAGCTTCCATACTTTTTAAGACTCCAGTAATTATTTTATGCAGCCAATGGTAGTGGCTTGACCTGACTTCCTAGCAAGCACTTCAATCAGGTATATAAGACTGTCATTAATACATCAATAATAAATGAGATAGCATTTATTCAAAGCAAAGCAAAATTAATAGATTGAGAGATAAACTAAGAGATTAATTCCTTTCTTCTCCACACAATTTTGATTTAAGTATTTTATAAGAGCTATTGATGTAAAAGCTACCATACTTGATGTTTTTGATCTGCTTAGTTTAATGGTGCACAGGTGTTTCTATTGATGGAATTAATTAAAATATTTCGAGAGCCATTGGTTCCTTATTTTGTTATTGGTAGAATAATTAAAAGAGACAACCATGGTGGTTGTAAAGGCTTCCATACATTATATTATTGATTTTATTATTCCAAGAGCCATTGGTACCAAGACATTCCTTTTTTTGTTATTAGTGGAATTATTAAAAGAGACAACCATAATGATTGTAAAGGCTTCCATACATTATATTATTGATTTTATTATTTCAAGAGCTCAGAAAATAATAACCAATTCAGATAATAATGGTTTCAGCTTCTTTACTTTCCAGACCATTGGCTAAGGGCAGTTTGTTTGAAGAGTAGCAATGCTGCCATTAATGGGGGAAGATTAACTTTCCAACATTATGGAAACGTGCTACTGTCAAATTGTTGTTGGAATACACCACCCTCATATAAGTGAAATACTCTTGAGCACGGGGTAAGACACTAATCAATCACTCAACCATACCTTCCGATGGATCCTATTGTTTTATGGGATCAATGGTGATGAGAGCTTCCATACTTTTTAAGACTCCACTAATTGTTTTATGCAGCCAATGGTAGCGGGTTTTTTAGAATTCCTAGCGAGCACTTCAAGCGAGTATATAAGACCGTCATTAATAATATATGAGATAGCACACTGGAGACCGGTTCTTAGCATGGATTTTTAGAAGTTAGCGATGCGTAGTATTCTTTTCCTGCAACCTTTATTCCACAAAAAACTGAAACTGTAAAATGAACAAAAATTAAACACTTGTTTTTTTAGCAGAATATGGAATATGGGAAAAATCAATCTTAATTTTGTAATTATTATAAAAGCTGGTTTTATAAATTTAATTTGTGCTTAGCAGATTTTTTGGATTTTTCCATGTAGAAAATATTGGTCATACATATATATACACATAAATTTACCTTTTTTTTGCTCTGTATATAAAAGGTAGACCCATTTCTACCTGACTCGAGTCATTCGCTAGATTGCCTTTAGTTTAGGATAACATCTGATATAGTTATGTTTGGCACATTTTACATAAACACAAACTCACCTTGGACAATAGACATATGGGCGAAAAGGCTGATTAGTCCAAGAAATATCAACATAACGTCTTCCCTAATGCTTCTGACCTTTTCATAGTATCATTTTATGGTACATGCTAGACATTTGTCTTACCAGGTGCTGTGTATCAAGGAATTTCTATAAATATCCTTCGGAATAAAAGAAAAGAACTGGCAGACATGCTTGATATTTTTTTCTTGTGTACACCAGTAAGAAATTTAGCTCATTGGATTACTGTAATACTTAGTAGCGCGAGGGTGTGTGGGTGTGAGTTTCCTGTTGCCATGATGCTCGCCGAGGGCAGGGGCAACAGGAAGCAAATTTGTTTTCGCCTGTTCACCAATCCCTAGTCTTTTCGAATAAATATATTGTTAAAATAAAATCTGTTTTTTGACATGGGTATTCTCTCCTGTGATTGATCGGTCCTATCTTTGTTTTTTTGACCATCTTACCAATTGCAGTACAGTGCAAGTGCATTGTTAAGGAACATTAATTTTTAAACAGAACGTTTATATATAACATTTCACATTATTGATTTTCGTTCACGGGATCAAGTCTGTCTGTCGACCCTCATGTATATGAGTCCTGAGACGTGGCTCCAGCAATCCCGTGGGTGGTTTTTACGAGGTTTCCTCTTGGTTTTCCTCAATAATAGGGCAAGGAGCAGTGCGAAGTGGACAATCCGTCGTCATATAAGTGAAATACCCTTGAGTACGACGTTAAACCCGCCAATCAAACAAACATACAAACTTAATCAATCTTTGTGGTGCCAGTGATGTTGAGGGCGATGTTATTCACCTGTTGGGCCGAATGAGTGAAATAAATATGCTGTGCAAAAATAACAGTTAACGGATCAGAAAATACTTGAAAAACAATTTTTAAAATTAGAAAATACTCATTATGGTGAAAAAATACTCATAAATACTCATAATAGTCATAAAATATTCATAATGGCCAGATAATAGTCAGAAAATACTCATAATGGTCGGAAAATACTCATAATGATTGGAAAATACTCATAATGCTCAGAAAATATTCATAATAGTCAGAAAATACTCATTATGCTCAGAAAATACTCATAATGCTCAGAAAATACTCATAATGCTCAGAAAATACTCATAATAGTCAGAAAATACTCATAATGATAGGAAAATACTCATAATGATAGGAAAATACTCATAATGCTCAGAAAATACTCATTATAGTCAGAAAATACTCATAATGCTCAGAAAATACTCATAATGCTCAGAAAATACTCATAATGCTCAGAAAATACTTATAATAGTCAGAAAATACTTATAATAGTCAGAAAATACTCATAATGGTCAGAAAATACTTATAATAGTCAGCAAATACTCATAATGGTCAGAAAATACTCATAATGGTCAGAAAATACCCATTAATACTCATAATGGTCAGAAAATACTTAAAATGAAGAAATTTTTAAAAAAGGAGAAAGTGCACAGAATAGCCAGACAATTGAATAAAGTTTTCTTCACACTTATATTTCATTAAGGGTTCGCAGGTCTGTTGTGTATGAGAGCTGACTTTTATGCTTCTTGTGCCTAGCTCCGGACATGATTTATAATGGCCATGATAACACGGAGAAACCAACCTTGAACAAGGGAAATTAGATACCTCGTTGAGCATCTCGACGTAATGGCTTCTTGACTTTTTCAACACCAGTGGTGAAGTATCAAGGACATTTCTGATATAAAATATGAAACAAATCTAATTGGTGTAAGTAAGAGTATACCTTGTGGTTTCATCGTCCAGCAGTTGACTATCTCTTGACATTATATTCCACGCATTCTCACACACTAGGCTACTCAATCAACACTGGCCCTCTGGCTAAGGGCAGTTTGTTTGGAGCGAGGCAAAGCTGCACTGTCATGACTTAGCTCTGAAGGAAGATTAATTTTCCAGCAAATCAGAAGACCCATCCTCAATGTATGGCTGTGTCAGTGTCAATAACTATTGCAATACACCGCCGTCAAATACGTGAAATACCCTTGGAGCGCGGCGCCAAACACTGATCAATCGAGCACTGTAGGAGTATTATTTTTCCAGCATTACAAAACACTCCATATTTATGGTAATGTTATAGTAGCTATTTACTTTTGGGAGTACACCGCCATTAGATAAGTGATAACACCTTGAACATGGCTTTAAACACCAAGCAAATCAGCCTTCGTCCAACAAATATTTAGAGGTTTTCTTCGCCTTTAAAGGGAAAGACCACTGATTTGCGACCTAAACTTATTATTTTTATTGCATATTTTCAAAGGACACAATTTCCCTCCTAGCCTTGTTGCAGAAGGAATGGAAAGTAAACTTATAGATATTTGGTTATATCATAGTTTTAAAATTTATATTGCTTTCTTGAGTATTTCATGTAGTCTATGCATCTGTTTCACATAAACTCAGAACCCCACTGCCATTGAGTGCTTCAGTTTCCAAAATAACTTCTGGTCCTGTTGAGGTGTTTAAGGGGCCTCTTTATAAACCAATTCCTCTCCAAAGCTGATGTATGCCGTGAACCTAATTAGTTAGTGCTAGCTCGTCCACACTAGCACACAAATAGTAGACAGTAGATGCCTGGCAATGCATATCTTAAGAAGCGAATAGCCTTGGTAGATTGTCTGTCCTGACCCCAGTATTAAGTGCCAAATTCTTGACTATGTGATGTTAAAGCGTTCCATAGATCATTTTGGAATTCCCAACAGGAACAGTTTAAGGATTCCAAAGGAATCTATCACCAATATTGGTTGAAAATCCTCCGCACAATACATCAATAATAAAGGAGAGCTACCTGACTTGAGAAGAATGTGTTAATCTTAAGGGAATATACTTTTGCGTTGAATACAAATTTTAGATGGAGGCCACATAATGTTGGTAATCTTATAGTCTCCTGGTCCCAATAACATGGGTTTATATTGGTTTGTTTGTTTGTTTGAATGGGGTTTAACGTCGTACTCAAGGGTATTTCACTTATATGACGACGTATTGTCCACTTCACATTGTTCCTTGCCTAATAACGGTTGAAAACCGAGATGAAACCTCGTAAAAACCACCTCCACGAGGTTTATATTGGTATACATGTAACAAATTACCCTTGAGTACGACGTGAAACCCCAATCAAACAAACAAATACATGTAACAATGCAATATCATAGTCAATCTTTTAAGTTTAAAACATGTACACTTTGTAAATGTCAAATTCTAAATTATCTCCAGTTTCAAATCCTGATAAACGATTTTTGCTTTTTCTCTTTCTGTGTAAAGATCAAGTTGTGTAACGTTGTGTGGTGTCATTGAGAATACGACCTTGGTTCTGTTGCTATGACCACCACTCTTCAGCTCTCATATTTCTTTATTTAACTGAAGGCCTAAATGATAATGGATAAATTCTGAAATCTATTCGGGGTTTTTTTTTAAAAGTTTTTATCCGCAAGGCATGTAATACTTGAAGATGAAATAATCAGCCCTTTATGTAACTGTAAACACTGTCTGATCAGCTCAACTTCTCATTTGTTGAGGGTTGGAAAGATTCCGGTTGCTCTCTTGTTTATAGAACTAGGGAGCAACATAAAGCTGATAATAATGTCGAGGAGGGTTTCCTTCACCTATTGGGCTGGCACACCGTGTGATCAGCTCCACTTCTCCTTGAATTTGTTGAAGATTGGTAAGCTTCCTGTTGCTCTCTTGCTCTCGGAACTATGGGGCAACATAAAGCCGATAGTGGTGTCGAGGATGGTATCCGTTACCTGTTCGGCTCACACACCGTTATATGACTAAATAACCTTAAGTATAGTGTTCATGCAGCCCCAATCAAACAAACAAGCAAAGCCACAGTCATAGCCTTCATTCTTTTACTAGGACTGCATTTTCTGCTATCAGATTTATTTATTTATGTCTCTCACATCTGCTGGACGCCTCTGTTGAACTGTAACAGATGCCAATCTATATAAAGATAATTTAATTAGGTATGTTCGATAAACTTGTTACATGCTAAAAATTGCCTCTGTGTAGCTGCTGCTGATATTTTAGCCGACTAACTCGAGTTAAATATGTAACAACCGATTTCATGAAACTTCTATGAAAGTTATTGACGCTATTTTTTCTCTGTTCTCGACAAAAGTATCTTTTTTTTTTCTTTCTTTCTTTAAGTTTCCTTCATTGTTTATAATTCTTAGTTTTAAAAAATTCTGCTTCCTTATTCATCGTAATTTGCTACAAATTCGATTTCAAATAAATGCATATTGAAAAATAATCCAGATTGATGTAAGAGAGCATTAACTGATGCATTATAAACTATTTTGAATAAAGTTTTTACCCGTTTTATTAGACATGATTTTTCATCATTTTTGACTACTGCAACTATTGTTGCATTAATCATGTTGTAACTACCTTTATCGTTTAAACAATTTTGTAGAAATTCATGAAATATTTATAATACTAGACCAATTTTGTGACCAAATTAAAAAAGATTTAATATATTTTTAGCCTCATACTTCATATAAAGTTGTTTTGCCTACAGACATTCTGTTGCCCGGGTGCTCGTTGAGTTAAAAGGCAACATAAAGCAGATGTGTTCATGATGCCCTATGGCATCTTGTGATTGTCCTGTTTTGACCTCTCATGACCTTAGACTTGAAACTTATTAAAATGTTACTTTAAATGAAGCTCTCAGCATAAAGGTAAAACTAAATTTAGTTGATGGCCTGGTAAAGATTTCTTTCTTTAATATTATTTCAAATGTTAAAAAAAAAAAAAGCAAGAAATTCACATAAATTTTACAAATCGGAAAATAAATTGTTATGTGTCAATTTTTTACTTTTATTTAATACACTGATTTTACCTTTTGTGAAAGATCCCCAGGAAAATATCAACTCTCAAAAAGACATGTGTTTTTTTTTAAAGAACAGATCTTAATACCTGTATTATATGGGAAAATGCCTTAGACACTCAGATTTTCTAGTTTTATCCATGCAACCAATAATTAAGGAACTGCGAAATCAACATTTGTATATTGGACCGAATTTGTAAAATTTTGTCACTCCTTAGTAAGGGACTGACAAGATATAGTGTCACCAGAAACACCTGCTTACGGAATCATCCGTCAAATGCTAAGAAGCGAATGCTCTTGAGTAATGTATCTTAAAAAGTTTTTACCGGACTGGGATTTTCACCAGTGATTTGACTTGCCATCATTGCTTATTACTGAGATAGCGGAGTCACAGACGTATAAGCTGTTGCTGTGGAACGCCCGTAACAGGCTATCGATAACGGCAATGATCAGTGGACTTAGTAAACCAGCAATTCCAGTTAGTCTAATTGTTTACTCACAATTCCATGAGGACACAAGCGAGAAGGTGCCCAGCTGATAATAACTCTGAACTACGTAACGTTTCTAATAATTTGAATATGTTTTGTGGACAGCATGCTTGATTTGCGTTACATCTTTTTTTTTTCTCATAATTTTAGAATTCAAATTTTCTTCTTCAGCCCTCCCCCTAATTACTTCAAATTGTGTCCATAAAATTAATTCCTTATAATCTTCTTTAAGAGCTTAACAATTTTAATTAAGTAACTAGTAGTCCAAGTGTGTCAGGCAATATTGTCATTATATAATTATAAAGGTGCATGTATATGCTGTTAGCATAACTTAAAATCATATATTATATTAATATCACAGATGATGATTGTCATGCAATTTGCTCTCCGTTGGACGTCAGACACCAATCAAACAAGTCATTCTATAACAACAATTTCTCGGTAATTGTTTATCTTCAATTTTCCTCCTGTAACGCAAGCTTTGTATAATAACTCCCTCAGTTTAAGCTGTGTTGCGTAACAACTAATTGTCGGCACAGTGGAGAAGTTGTAAACGACGTTCAAATTATAAGAGGAATTACAGTGCCATTTAAATGGCCGTGGAGACGTCAACCTGCAAAGATAACTGTCTTATAATCAATAGAAAGTATGAGAAAAAACTCGGTAACGAGAGGATGACAGAAATCTGAGTCTCTGAGATGTCCTTCAATGTGCTCAGATATTTGATCAAACGAATTGAGAAGATACTGTTTCCAAAATAGCACTTGATAACAAACAATAAACTGCAAAGAACACATCTTCTATACTGCTTAAAGTACTCCCCATAGAACTGCCATTTCCTTGGTCCAATTATGAATATAAAAAAATATATTAAAAAATTCATAGATTATTTTCCCGGATATTCAGGCTGTTATTTGATCTTCCTTTCTTATTTGCCGTCAATTTATATTTCATTGAATCAAATAAAAAATAGGGGCTTCCTCGTCCAATTTTTTGTCAACGCAAGTAGAAATTTGACACAATTTTTTCTATGATTAACATTGTGGGCTTATTTTTTCCCCTCACAATTTGAAATTTAGTATGATTACTGACGTTTGGTTTTGTAAAAAGCACAAAGTGACGCAAATAATTTCATAATGATTTTTACTTCACAATACATCGAAGCCGTGTTAAACCTCTCTTAACCATTTCAGTTCCATTACTGGCTTTCTACCATTCGCTGGACATTCTTGCCACATATATCTCCTAATTGAGTAGATGCATTTCCGGACATTTCTGGTGTACGTTTCCTGTAGGATTAGATTATTTCCTCGGCCAGAAGCTTCCCATATGTGCGTTGGTAGTCCACCATGATATGATGTTAAACTTCCTGTCCTCATGAAAGCATCCTTATTGCTGATACTAATACACGTATCAAAGCGTGGGGCGAGCTGTAGCTCAGTTGACAACGTATTGGACTGCAAAATCGCCTTCAGCGTAAGACTCATAGGTTTATGTTCGATTCATTTGTGTCGTTGGTATGGGAGCTTCCTGGTGCTGTCAGAGCTTAGGAGCAACATGAAGCTGATCTGTTTCTGCTATCTATGAATAATGTCCTTATATTTATGCCTTGTCTTTGTTGATATGTTTATTGCCAGTGGTGGAAAAGGGAGCTTTCTTTGCCCTTTGAACTGGCAGTCCGTCATGAGTAAAATAACCTTAAGTATGGCGTAAAACTTTAATCGAACAAACCAGATTTATAAAAGAGGAAGTTTCTTGACAACAGTGCTGTATTATTGCTATTGCAAACTTATCATTTATAAGTAAAGCAGCATTGAATACAAGTTTGAAGGCAAATCAGACAAACTATCTTGAACACCTTTAGTGTATAAAATGAGCACGGTTGAAGACAGGCTGCTGACAAGAGATATAAAAACGGATGAGAACTGATTCGAAAGACCTTGGAAAGATTTTTTTTTAAACAGTTTTCCTCTTGGTTGTCTTTGCCTTAGATAAGATCAAACAAGACTTTTATTACAGGTTTTTTTTTACAGAACAACTATTAGCTGACAAGGAGTTATTTTCTCCAACTTGAGCTATTACCCAAAAAATTTGTAAAATAAAAATAACAGTATATCCAAGTGCAATAAATCTGTCTTAACTTAGCCCTGATGCCACATTTATTTTCTTACATAGCAAGCAGTATAAATTGTAACTCGTGTTCTTCTTTGGTTATTCACTGTTGGAGTACATAACCATTCTGTAATTGAAACCCCATTAAACAGGGCATAAAACCTCAATCAAACAAACAACCTTAAATTTTCTACCTGAAACACTAATTCAGCACAGCCATCTTTTAAGTGAAATACCCTTGAATATGATGTTAAACAAATCATTTCAACAATGTTTTTTTTTAGTATTTTATAGCATTAATGATCCACTCCTTTTGAAAATTTTCTGGTACCCATTGGGCAGCCACATGTTGTTCTGGCTTACATTAAAGGATTTTTAATCTGCCTAAAATAACACACAGTATTGAAGCCCTATAGACCTGATTCTTTCAATACTCCTACTATGTAGATTTGGTATTATCAATGATTAAATAGTCACTGTCTATTTTTATAAATTAAGAAATTTGGAAAAACCAACACTTATTAAACTTGATTTGGCTTACATTGAAAGATCCTTGATCCGACTAAAATAACACACAGTATTGGAGCCCTATAGACCTGATTCTTTCAATACCCCTAGTATGTATATCTGGTATTAACCTAAATCACCTCCAATTTCGTCCATGACAAATCCTAACATTTTTGGTTGCTGTGACAATATTACACCATGTATTTGAACAAATTTATGTTTTCTGACAAATGTTGATGCTTTTTAACTGAAAAATTCATCTTCTGCCTCTCAGACACAATTTCCAAGTCTTGTAAATAGCTTCTAAAATAATAATTTTATGGACAAATTTGCGGGGTGATTTAGGTTATCAGGGATTAAATAGTCACTGTCTATTTCTATAAACTAAGATTTAGGAAAAACCAACCCTTCTTAAACATGTTTTACCGTTTTTTTCACTACTTACACGTTATCGTTACCTTTTTTGATGAGGTAAATGCATAACCGAGTTGTTCAGTCAAACCTTTTAATGAGACCTCATTTAATTTTACCTGTATCCTTTATCAGTGTGCAGACCAGTAAAACAATCCCTTTTTTTATCCTCCGCAGTTTTAGCTTCGGACTAGAAATACACAATTAGTTGGTCATTATTTTAACAAAGCATTGACCCCTTCTGTATGAGGATATGCCTACGCTTTGTCTACTTTACATGGGTCATTCACCTGGCTGTTTCCGTTATAAACATCTCTCCTTGAAAAATGGAAAATTGCGCACTCAATATAGTTCAATGCACCTTAGTTTGATAGAGCTTTAGGACATTTCTGTGTTTAGCCGACTTCATAAGCAATCAACGTATTGGAAGAAAGCTATTGACAGAGTCATAAATACGTAATGGACAGATCATGGCCTGGAATAAGCCTTTGTCATTTTATAACTTCTGTCTGCATACTTATCGAGAAAATGTATAATTCTACCACTTACAAACAAGAAAAAAAAAGGAAAGGTATGACTGAAGAGCTCATTTCATAATGTCGATCCTCAGGTGTATAAGTGAGTCACGCAATCTGGCTCCGGGCGGGGGTGGTTTTTACGAGGTTTCCTCTCGGTTTTCCATCGTAATAAGGCGAGGAACAGTGTGAAGTGGACAATACGTCATCATATAAGTGAAATACGCTTGATTATGGCATTAAACCCCAATCAAACAAATAAACAAAGCCACCAAAAACAAGAAAAAAAAGGAGTATGACTGAATATCTTAACAGCAGCTGGCCAACATTTCTTAATGGATGCACAACAGGTTTTTAAAAAGATTCCCTTTTTAATTGATAATCCATTATCTACTTCAGTCTGCTTTACCTTCACCGATAAGTCTTGTGTAGGTATTCCTGCACAGTTTCCACTCACACTGCAGAATTGTGTACAGTGACTGCGTTCCCATTGACCTAATATAAGCAACATGTTTAAGGGTTAAGAGTAGCAATTATTTGTTGGAAGCTGTCAGTATAGAGTGCCTGGATGTGGGTGGTTGCGGAGAGCCTTCTGTGCCGTGGTGCTCTCTGGGACAAAGGGCAACACAAACCCAGGGGAGTGTCATAATCTATAAATATTGTCCAGGCCCCTTCCCAAATTTATCAGATCATACTCAGGGTTTGGTTTACCCCTTTTTTAGTTTGATTTGAACAGATATTATGGAAATAGAACAATATTGCAATTAATTTTGGCTTATAATATTTCGACCCATAATTTTTTCGGAACCAAATTAGCTCTAGAAACTCTGTGACTGTTCTTTGGTAGATTCTCACAAAAAAATAAAGTATAGTTCTGCTCTTATCTATGGAGGAACATTACCTTTCCAACAGAGCAAAATACTTCATATTCTGGTTGTGATACCGATCTTTCTTTGGAATGACACCGCTGTCTTATAAGTGTTATACCCTTGAGCATCATGGCAGTAAACACCAATCAATCAATCAATCAATCAATCAATCAATCAATCAATCAATCAATCAATCAATCAATCAATCAATC
>JAVFBX010219523.1:0-11449 GCA_034783855.1 Mopalia kennerleyi | reverse complement strand
TTTATATATTATGATTTATTATATACTGCTGGGAATTTTTTTTTGTTTTTGTTTTTTTGTCTTACAGATAACATTTCTTATGTTACAAATAGAGAGTTAAATTGCTGGGGACAAAATGAAAGCGAAAGACAGCAGATGTTGAGTCATAGCTTGTTTAGCTTTGACATTTCACCACACGAAGGCATCAAGTAGATATATACATGTACAAACCAAAAAAAAACAGCTCACCTAGCTTTCATTTTGATTTAAAAGTGGGTCATTTGCAAGCTTATTTTATCTTGGGATGTTTCGGTCTTAGCCAGGCAAACTAGCACGCCATCGGATCACATCACTTCAAGACACGGCAGGCCGAAAGATTCTTGGCTGTAGCGAGCGAGTCCCTGTTCTAAAACACGCCAGCCATTCTAAATCTAGGCTGGCTATCAAGCAGGATGACCTGACCTACTTTTGGTTCACAAACGACGTAAACAACTCCGAGAATTAACATATTCATCTCAAGCTAACCAACATACTCGATAGCATGAATGAGAGCAAGGTCAGCTTTAACCAATGGGTGAGCTGAATAGGCGGCGCTTTTGGCAGTGTTTATATATGCCAGCCAATGAAATAGCTCGGTACACTGACTGGCGTATTTCGCCCCGCCTCTTTTTCTAGAACAACAAACTAGGGCTGTGTTACTTCGAGCCGGCCGGCAGTCAGTTAGAAGGCGTAGACAGAGAGCAGAGCTAAAGTACGTTGGAGACAAATGCTTTACTAAATTGTCTTCAATGAGAAGTTAGCGGAAACAAGTTTTAATAATTGTCATCCAGCAGAGAGGGTGAGTAAATATGCCGAACCACAAACATCATCGAGGACCAAGGGCCACACGGGAAGATGTGCAAGACAACAATAATAATGCTGATAACGAGCCGGCAAACGGCGAGCGAGAGGCGCCTGTGTACAGGCGACCAAACCCCCATGAACCGGCGATGACCAAGTGCTGTATGCCGTCAATGTGCGATACTCCCGATGAAATGATAGACGAGTCCGATCCAGTAGATGCTGTTAAAGTTTTCTGTAACAACGAACAGTGCACTATGGGGAGATGGATGCATAAGTTTTGTTTTGAAACTTGGCAGGACTCTGTGTTAGCCTATCTCCGCTCGTGTGGTCGAGCCAGGAGCTGGAGCGAAAAACAGAGACTGCAAAACCTATGGACCAAAAAGGGCTACGACTTGGCGTTCAAGGCCTGCGATTGCAAGTGTGGACGGGGACATTTACGGAAAGACCTCGACTATTTCCCAAAGCCAAAACCCGTGGATAACGCAAATAGAAACAAGAAAAAAAACAAGAAGAAGAACGACAAGCCGGTAGCTGTTCTAACCTCAAACAAGGGGTCCCTAAACCACAACCACGTGGGCCATACTGCTTCAACCCCGCCCACCTTAAACAACTTGAATAACTCGAACTTTACAAACAATAATAATGTGAATTTAAACAACTATCATGGAAACGGTAACCCATTGATAATTCACAAGTCTGAGATTAGAAATCGAGCCAGTAGTTTCTCCAGCACAGGTAGTAGCCCTGCTAACTCCGCGGGGTCTGGTTCCCCCACCCCGATGTCCCCCACACCCGGGGTCGGAGGATCTTACTTCAAGAAAGGCTTGCAGTTCGAATTTTTTTGTGGGGATAATGGATCGATGATGAATGGCAGCATTTTCAAACACCGCAGCGACTTCTCGGCCTTCAGTAACCTTCCACGTCATAAACAGAACCCGTACCACATCAAGATGGAGGACGAGGGACCCCACGGAAATGACGATACACGCTGTTTTGTGCTGTCAAATCTCAGTTCTTACAAAGTGACGACGATTGAGTGTGTTTTGTGCAAGGTGGAGTTACCTGTATTTGAACGCTACCCTCTTATTGACGGTACGTTTTTCCTGTCGCCTCAGCCGTACTCTGATGGCGTCGTGCAAGTACTGGCTGACGGACGGCTGCAGTACATCAACGCTGTGTGCGTCAGTTGTCTAGAAGGCGCAACCGACGTTAGATGTTACGCTTGTAAATCCAAATGGGATGGAAGTGCTCTATTATTGGGAACTATGTACTCTTACGACATTTTTGCGGCAATGCCATGTTGTCAAAAACGTCTGACGTGTAAAACGTGTCGTCGGGCTGTGGTTGACGTCAAATCTGGATTACCTTTCTACAGTGAATACAGTCGGTGTATAGAATGTCCTTATTGTAGGCGTAAGGACACCCATTTTATCCGACCATTGTCTGAAACCTTCAACGTCAAGCAGTCTATATGGAAGTAAAGTGTCTCTAGCCAAACCATATACTCTATATATGTAATGATAATATTCACTTGCTTTAACTACCTATAGACCATTTTGATTTTTGTATTACGGAGTATCCCCATGCACATATGGTATATATACTGGATGTCAGAGCGAATATTGTCAACATCTGCACTGGAGTGACATTGTATGGCTGGAAAAGCACAAACATTCTTGCACAACTTGTGCATAACTGTTTACAGATTTGACGACACCTGTGAAGCCAACTCTTATAAACATTTTTTCGTACTGTTTTTCGGGCCCGATGTGCTTCACAAAATAGCAAAATATCGGAGGTTTGTATAGCTTTTTATAAAGGCATTTAAATTCCAAGTTAATACAAGTTAATTTTCACGTTGTAATTAATTTTTTTTTTTTTTTGGTGACTAACGAGTTTTGCTAGGATATGGCTGACCTACATCAGTTAACGTTGAATGTATTTCCATTTGGGTCAATATGACCCCTTATAGACGTCATCCAATTTAAACTTATTGACTGGCACTACGTGTATAACACCCAATTAATATTTGATGAATGCAACAAGCTAAACTTCATTGTCCAGTGGACATACGGTTAAGCAGCTTTTTGTTTCTAAATTATTTTTGTTTGTTTAAAATGGTGCAACGTGATTTAATTTTCTTTCAAATGATTCCAGGTGTTTTTTTTTTTGTAATTATTTAGTTGACCAGTTACTTTACGATTAATGATAAATTTTACTTTGTGCTAAATATGTGGATCGAGTTTGAGGCGCTTTTTGGACAACTGAACTATTTATTTTGTTAAGCATTAATAATTTCCATAACCAGTTGTTGTTGTATTAGTACGATTTGTGCTTACATTGAGATATTTTTCCGTATCTGTGCCATTTATTTGTCTTAAAATTCCATCTGAAATTTGGGATCAATTAATCACTTTAATTGTATATGCTAAATATTATCAATAGGACACGTGGTACTTTTGCATCTTGTCAACAAACTGATATGTATGAATAGGCCTATAAATAAAATTATGCGGTTAGATCTAGACTAAGGTCAAGTTTCTCAAAGCCATGTTAGAGCGAACGGATTATGACTAAATCAATGTCATCCACTCTTGAACATCCTCGTATGTCGTAAAAGTGAAAGAACCTAAATTGAGTACACAAAACGAAAATCCTCAGCACGAGGCCCTAACACAAAGCCTGTCTGATGTCAATTGCTCCTTACTTGTGATTTTCCAGTCTTGCCATTGTTTTTTGTTAGTGATGTCGTGGGTGGTCTTATTTACCCATGGCACGACGCCATGAGAGTGAAATAACCTTTAATATGGTATAAATCCAAAATCAAACAAACGAACAAAATTATGGTTTCTTAAATGGACCGGGGATTACCTGTCATGGAGACTTGCGAACGTCATGAGTAAAATGACACTTTTATTGAGTACAAAATATTTATACAAAATCACGACAATCGTCGAGTGGGATGAGATTGTTAGGGCTGTATTCATGCCACCCATAATCTTCCTGGCTACATATCGCCTTCCTAGTTGGGCAAAGTGCGTATAAGCCTTTTCCGAAATGTTTGTATTGGAATTGAAAAACAATATTCTTACCCGGAAATTAACTGAACATGGAAAGTAAGCGATTTTAGCCTCATGCAGTGTCATTTGACGTTGTTGCCGGTTGTGAAACCAGTCGCAGATCGAACATTTCGCCTTTCGCCTTTGACTGAATTCAATATACCGAATAGAAATTTCTCATGGCATACTGTAACCTTATCACACTTATATTCTAAGTTTGTTTTGAGGTTGAATCTGAGTCCACGCACCCTTAAGAGTGTCTGTATTCTATTCGAAATTTTTTGCCGATTGTTTGAAGCATGTGTGTTAATTTTAGATTTTAAGAGCAGCTAATTGTGTACGAAAAGTGCTATTCAGACAGAAAAAGGTCAGAGACCTTTCTGAACAAGGTTTAACAGTGCTAACATTTAAATAGTCAAGCGTGCTCACAAAGCTATCTTATGGCCAAAGTTGATATTTCAACGGTTACCATCCGCCATGTTGGTTGCCATGGGAACTTAAATCAGCTTAAGCTAAGGTCGCTTTGTGGCACCGGATGACTGGTTTGTTGTCGTAAAAGAAGTGCTTTTGAAAAGTTTGGTCAGTATGTAAATAAATTATTCATTTTGGATTATGCTGCTGATGCAACTGCACCTTTTTGGAAAATGTAATAAATATTGTCGTTTATTGTCGAATACATATGTTATACTTCTAAGTTGGTTATTAAATTCATTAAATCAGCAAATGTATGCTAAATTTTGAGATACGTAGTTTTTAAACAAATTGTCCTTTCGTTTCTGCTAGCAGCCAATTATATCGTCGTGATATTCAAACAGGTTATAGGCAAACAGTATCATTGCATGTCCGACGCATAAAATACTAGTGGAAATCGGAAAATACATTTTGATGAGTAAATTTGATATCTGTTTGGACATTTTGTCAAAACTGTATGTTTAACAATAACTGATTTTGAAGGTAATGGACCCTTAATTCCATCACTAAGGCAAAATATGTGTGCAACTAATTTTTAGTCATTGATTTTCTGCTGTTAAAACATAGGAAGTCAGACAAGCTTGTGCCATTAATTTTATATTTAATTATGAAAGCCAAATATGTCTGTAGGCTGTTTTTGTTGTTTGTTTGATTTTTTTTTTCCCCTCGTTGTAAAATGGTGTGTCTGTTTCAGGTATATTTTCCAGGGTTGGAAAATACGTCGGACAATGTGCAATTTATGTTTAAAATGTGTTGTGTCATATCTTGTTGTTTTGTAACAAAGGTCACAGTGATGACTGAAAGTGAAACCGGAAGCGGAAACCAGTTAATGCTAAGAAGCGCACAAGTACACACTGGTGGGATTATTTTTGTTCTATTTTTATTAATATCATACTGTATCCATTTCATCTGTCTCGCATAGATGTTGATTAATAAAGTATTCTTTCTAAAAATGACCAAAAAAAAGTTTCGTTTTGCCCTTTTTTCCATAATTATGTTGAGATAGTTTGGTATTCACGCATGTTAAATGGATGTTAAATCAGTCACACCCCGAGTGACTTTTCTTAGCTATATATAGGCACGAACCAATTTGTTTCGAGCTCTATAGGCTAACTTTTTCGATGATTCCCTCGGCGTTCGTGCTTCAATAAGTGTAATAACCTTGAGTATGTCACTGTATGTGGGTTGTATGCCAATCAAAGCATGTATCTCAAGTATAGCCTGTATAAATAAAACAGGCCTTTGTCTGCTCTCTGAGCTCTACAATGGTTAGTGAAAAATAGTATATTTATAGCAGCAAAAGTGCATTTCAATTGCATGTATAAATCTGACCTATTTAAATGGATCAATGAATTCCATATCGTTCTCTACATGTACAGGTATATAAGACCTATTATGTCTATATTTGAAAAGTTATTTCAAGATTATTCGATTTATAAGATATCAATAGATTGCTATATCGGTTGAAGGAACCATCCTGTTGCCCGGGTTCTCCCGGAGTTATGGGGCCACGCGAAGGCAACCTGCTGGGATGTCTTTATATGATGGCATCGTGTGATTGTCCTGTCTTGTCTTTGTTTGTTACCAGTGACACCGAGGGTGATTTCTTTGACAAATTGGGCTGGCACGCCGTCATATGTGTGAAATAAACTTAGGGACGATGTTAAACCCCAGTTGCGTGCCGGTCATGTACAAAATAGTATTTATCCAAAAATGTTTCCGGATGCACCCTTGTTTAGAATGTTCTTTTCAGGACAATAAAGGTAATATAAAGCTTATTGTCCGCTTGTTAAATAGCACATGCGTAATATCCCCCCCCCCCCCCCCTCAAATTAACCTCATCAGGGCAATTGTATAGTGGGTTAATTCCGAGTGTTAACGAAATCACCAATTATACATACTAATTAAAAACCGATGAATGATTCCCAACTGGGAGACCCAGGCATGTCCCGCCATATCTCGTTTTCAAAAGGGGAAGCCCGTTTAAATCGATCAAAAATTAGCAAGGTAAACTGCTGATAAATTATCGATTTTGACGTGTAAATTGACGTCAAGTGGTCCTTTTATGGGTCGATCTAACCCACAAACAAGTGTTTGAAGAAGAAGTCGGAATGGTTTAAATCCAAATAAGACCATACAATTGCTATATATTGGATAAAGTGTAGAATCATGGCATCGTTCGTATATTTCTACGAACTTGTGTTTTATAAAGATAAGGCATGTGGTATGATTTTAATATTTAAATGCATTGTCTCGCGCAGTACCATATGGTTGACAGCTTTGCAAGAAACGTTCGTTTGTTTTCTACAGCGAAATAACGAACATGTTTGTCTAAAATATATAAAACCGTGTCGGTTTTGTAATTATTATTATTTCTCTTGACACTCATAAAAGAGTGTGTTTAATTGTCGGCCACCTGACTGTCAGTAATGTTGAGCAACACCCTTGCTAAACAGGGCAGGTTGACCCAAATTCTTCTAGCGGAAAACTGTTTTTCAAGCGAGCCAACGGCTGAGCATTGATTTTTGCTTATACAGAGTGCCTCGACCGCTGAAGTAAACGAAGCCAGAAATAGCCCGGATCTGGGTCAACTTTGTGTACAGCTATGGCAGAGGTTTCTGGCGGTAAGCCCTGACAAATAACTTGTTTAATCTGAGAGAAACTTGGGCTGAAATCCAACTTTGATGCCTTATAATTTTCTGCGGCAAAGACGAGAGCCAGACTATATGGTCTCTATAAAGATCATTACTCGTCAGTTTCCAGATATTTATATATAACCTTATATATTTGGCACAGGAAATATGCTTGGCTTGTCGAAAGGTTTATATATCACCAGTCGAGTCAGTTAACACGTCCGCAAAATACACCTACCGTTATGCAAGGCGCCGCAACCGTTACACGAGTGAAGTAATCTTAAGTATACCACGCAAAACATTTAGCATAAGTACAAGTAGAATTTTAAATTTTAAAACAGAATGCCTCGTCATCGCGCCATATGGTTGCCAACTGGTTTGGTATATTTTTGATTGTCCATGGTATCGCTATAGCGGTATTACTGGCGACGAATTTAAGATGAGCAAATTTTCACCCATCTTTAAAAAAAATAGTAGATGCGATCTCCTGTGTTTCGTAGCGCGAGGTGTCATTGGTCTTTTTCAACAAGTGAAAGTTCACAACTCGTAAAACGTCTGAAAATTGAATGTATAGTTCAATAACCAACAATAATATATTGTACAACTGGTTATCTTAGGACGCAAAATACAACACGAATAGGTTACATTTCCATCCATGTTTAAATGGGAGGGAGGGGGAGGCAAACATATACTTGGCAGGGGGTCTCACTGGCACTGCTGCTGTTGGTATCTCATCAATTAAATAACCGTGGGTTATTGGAAAGGAGCTTATTGTTGCTTTGGTGCTCTCGGGAGGAAGATTAATTTTTCAACAGTATGAAAACAATTCACATCTTGGTTGTGATAGTGTCAATTATTGTTGGAATACACCGCTGTCGTATAAGTGAAATATACTTAAGCACGGCGTTGAACACCAATCAATCAACCGTTGCGTTTGAGATGCCTTTGTACGTATCACGTCCTGTGACTGTCCTGTATTTGTCCTGTCTAATCTTTGTTTGGCATCAGTGGTGTGGAGAGCGGTTTCCTTCGTCCATTGGGATGGCAATGCCGTTATATGAGTGAAATAGTCCCAAAGTACGGCGTATAACCACAATCAAAGAAACAAACCTTAACTTCGGTGTTTAACAGAGACAAGTCAAGAAAAAATATCGTTGTCTAGAGCATTGGTTGTCAGTGAGTCACAGGCAACCATAACCAGAGGTTTAGCTTCAACGTAAATTAGTTCAGTTAAAAGTGTAAGAAACCTTGGCCTTCGAATAAAAATAGAACTATATCAACATGTATACTAAGCTAATGAGGCATGGAAGCGTCTGACTATGTGTTTTCGGAAGATCGAGTTACCGCTAGACGATGCTATTTTGAAATGTTGTGCAACTACAGGACGTTAATTACATAATGAGCTGTATGGGGTATTGTGCATAGGCAGCGGTTAATACCACTTCTCACTTCACCAGGCAACCCGTGGTAAATGTGTTTTAATTTGAGAGTTTTCACTACCAAAGGACTCCAAACACAATTTGAAGTTGTAGGCAAATTGGGTAAAGTTTAACTATGTTATAATGGCACAGAAATAAAAGATATTCGGCGAGAACCATACAGGCGACCGGCCCTAAGGTTGAGGTTTTTTGGGGGGGAGGGGGTATTTTTTCGCTTTTGTTTTTGTTTTATGTTTTCTATTTTTTTTTTACTATTATTTCGGCTTTTGGGGGGTATTGCGTGGCAAAAGGTGCTGACAAATTCCACTGCATGCATGGTTCAATGCATATTCGCCCACGCTTTAATTTAACTTTGATCACAATTATAACGACTTATTTTCACTGACGCGAAAACGACGTTATTTGACACCTTCATTTTGTTATTAGACGCTTCCATACATACATACATACATACATACATACATACATACATACATACACACATACATACATACATACCTTCGATACCTACTTAGTTCATGACAGACATCTGGAACACAACTAGCGCCTTATATTGAGTTAAATACGTTTAAAATTAGAATCTTTATAACTATTGACTGTATTTACCTCCAGGCACTGATTAACAGCGACATTTCTATTGATGTTAGCGCAAAGTGCGGGACAACATCGCTATGGCAACCAATGACGTCATTTCCAGTCTATGGCATACTTACAGTTTTCTTGTCTTTGAACAGCGCCTTAGGCGGGCAGAAAAAGTTATTTATTGACCAATGTCCTTCCGCGAGACATTTTACGCCACCATCTGAACATGAAAACCGATCAAATAATACCTTTAGATAGCTTCTGTTGTTTTCTTTGAATAGGTCTCCCTGAACTCCGAACGAAGAAGCCATATTGCTTCTAGCGATCTGTCAGTACCATTGACAAGATAAACCCTCTATGCAATACTTTGAAAAACAGACGTGGTTTAAAAGAACCCAATCGTATTTTTAGTCAGACAATCGTGTGAAGGCTAGAGGATAAAGTAAGTATCACAGAAAGTTTCTTGTCTCCATATGAAATAACACCTGGAAAGAGTAAACAATTTTAACGGCCGGCGGTGTAAATAATTGTTCAGAAAAGGGTATCATTTTGCAAGTTTCCAAAATGTAATAAAATCTTCATGTAATTGCTTTTTCGACCGGCAACGTATAAATTCAATACGTAGGCCTACGTGCACTATAGAAATGTAATAAAGTCTTTGAATGAATATATTTCAAATTTGTATGGTAGCTTTATACCTGGTGGTATTTATATTAAATAAATGTATGACAGTAAAATTACACATCAAAGTGTAAGGTTAACATTTGTTGCATTCCAAACACTCGACAGAAAACAAAGGAAATATTACAGCCATATACTTCCTACTTGTATTAACATATTCAGAAGTCCGTAGAGCTTCTGTATGTGTAATGATTTATCCACTTTCGGTACCAGAGACAAAGATGGTGGGCTGTTTGATTCTTTTAACGTTGACTTCGCCAATTTGGATGTGAACAAGCCTGACGATGTTAAATTGAGGAATTGTTGCTGCCTAGTAACTGAAGCTCTATGGGTCTGATTATGCTAATCATCAAATAGACTCCGCTACAGAACACTCTAAGAAAACACTCTTTAAGGTTCTTCAGACATGACTGATGGAACCCTTTTTTGGTTCTGTATGGAACCCTCACACTGTTCCAATTATTTCTCTCTTCTTTATATTTATATCAAATAACGTTTTCGTAATGGTTCCATATAGTAACTATCCTGCTGGTTTCATATAGAATCATCCCTTTTTCTAGAGAACCCTCAAAGAAACATTGTTTCTAAGAGTTAGGCCATTTTGAGTTGCTGTTTCAGACTTAGACTTTACCCGATCCCTATGATGTGTCGTTGGCGACACAGATTCTGACTATAGAACTTACGTTGTACAGATGGTTGAGCAGGACCGAAGGGTCATGGGAATACGGTAACAAAGGTGGCGGTAGAACTTCGATAGCTGGTTGCTAGAAAAAGACTTGGATTATATCAGGCAAGCGGTAAGCGATGAGTGCAGATATGAAGCTCTAAGATCAATCCTTTAGGACAATCGATTGACGTCTGTTGCGTTGTTTCCGTGTAAACAGATGTCCTTTGGTGAAGTTTGGTGTTTTTTAAAAAGCACAATCCATAGAACATGGTTTGGTACAGCTGTACCGTCAATGTAGCACACGCTATGTTATGGCGGTGCATGGATCTTATATCAAATAGGATTTTGTCAGTTTGATCGGGGCTTAACGTCGTACCCATGGGTATTTCATTTATATAACGAAGAATTGCTCATTTTACACTGTTCCTTGCTTATATACGATGGGAAACCTCTTAAAAACCACACGCGATGCCGGAGCCACATCATGTGGCTTACACGTATAGTACTTGATGGTCGACTGACGGAATCGAACTCGTGGACAAAACAACGAAGTAGGATTAGTAGGCCGACACGCTAACCACTAAGCCACTGCCGCGAGCAATATCAAGTAGGAAGCTTGTCTGTACTCGTTTTGCTCTATATTTTCGATGGCGTTTATAAATGCAACCGAGGAGATCTTATAAATGAGATGGGAAATCTTTCAACTATAGACATTGATAGGAAACATAAAGGTCTAATTGCTTTAGCCTGGCCGTTATTAGGTATTGTACAGTGCGCAATGTAGTATGATGTATATGTAAATAAATAATATGTCCAAAATAGAAAAAGCTCAATTCTTCAGATGCTATCGACAATTATTTAATTTCTCTGATAGCGGTAAGGGGTATTCAGGGTAATGAAATACAGTGTGAAACACGCCTGCATTACTTTACCAGCAGAACAAAACATTTTTTTTTTTGTAGTTTGTGTGGCCTCTTGTTGGACAGCTTCCCGAGGCAAGGCAGAAAAGAAGATCGTAGCATTAAGCCTCTCTTCCTTTCTTACCTTGCCTCCATATGCGATAAAACCTGAGTTAGCTAGAGTTTACAACAGCTG
>JAVFBX010219512.1:0-11449 GCA_034783855.1 Mopalia kennerleyi | reverse complement strand
GATCGGGATGCAATTTTGTCTTATTACAGAAATGCATCCCGACGGTTTTTGCACTAGAAAATTTAAACCCATTTTCTGTAGCCCATTTCTCAATTTTATTTAGATTTAGCTGAAGTTGCCGTTCTATATTATTCATATTTTTTAGCTCTGTAGAAGAGCTACAGAGTAAATAGAGTAGGTGGTAGTATACTGCCCTGTGGTACTCCCATCTGCTGCTCATGACAGTCCGAGAGAGTGGAGCCCACTTTAACTTTAAAATGTATATCCGTTAAAAATTGTGATATTAATATAGGTAGACGGCCTCTCAGTCCAATGTCTGAGAGGTCTTTTAAAATTGCATGTTTCCACGTTGTGTCGTATGCCTTCTCGAGATCGAAGAAGACCGACGCAACGTGTTCATTTTGGATGAAACCATTTCTAATGACTGTCTCGAAACGGATCAGGTGGCCCAACGTTGACCGACCTTGTCTGAAACCGCACTAGATGTTTGTTAGAAGGCCTTGGTCCCCAAGGACCCAGACAAGGCGGTCATTAATCTGAATCATGAAGACACTCATAAAATGTTTAACAATACAATCTGGAATGTCCCCTTGCCAATAGCGGTACGTCTGTTCCATTTGAAGCTTCCCTTACAATATATAATGTCTCGTTATCGGGATTTTTAATGGCCAGTGTCAGTTGAACGATGCAGCAATACGCTTTACCCTGTCTGTTATTTGTTATTTATTTTCTGGAAAAAACTGGTCAAGATTTTTTTTTCAATCAAACATTGAAAAAGCACAAATCTGATAATTTCTTCAGAATAATCTTAGTTATAGCTTCCCTTAATGTACTCAAGTATTAATAAAATCATATTTTCATCAGCCGAAACATGTCTTTGTTTCTTATAGTTAATAAATTGAAAGAAAGCGATTAAAGAAAGTGAAAACATAACACGTTTGATTGGTTGGAAAATTGATGACGTAGGCGTTTTAGGAAGAAATCACAACTTTGAATTTAGACAGTACCGACCATTTCAGAAATATGACAGTCTTTAATCACTATCACAACAGACAAATACGTCCCGTTTTCCCCGTTTTAAAGCACGGATGATCCAGCGTACCACTGAAGGTTACAGTTAGATTAAGTCATATTCCCATATAAATTCTCATTTGTTGAATTTAATCCTTTTTACCAGCCCAATTAATATAGTTACACACAGATAAGTGTTGTCATTCAATCAACTGTCACCTCGTATTACTGAAATCCCCTCAAAGTGGTCTTAGGTCAAAGCTTCCCGAAGCTACTACAAAGAAATAGCGTTCGTTTGGTATCAGGTTATGTCTGAGGAGAGAACATCGTTGGCTTTACAGGTTTTACTTGGTCATATTTATACCAACATTGACAACCTACAAATGTTGCCTTGTTTGAATATTGATACCGTTCGGTGATATGTCTTACAGTACGTCAGAACTCATGGCTGTTATAACGCGTTCGGTTAAGATTTAATAAAAGTTGTAGTATTCTTTGAATAACGCGGTTTGTAACTGTTTTAATGCCTGCAGTGAACTTACGTCCATGAACGTACAGCTTTGATTCCGCTAGGATCGCTTCAGTAAATTATTGTTCAGATGAAGTGGTTTAATTGAAGAGGCTGTCGTTTCTCAGGGAGCCAGTCTATCTTATTTCATTCACTAGAGATTACCTTCAGAAAACTCAGCCTTGATTTTAACATAATGTAGTAATCACCGGTATTATTGGGAAGCCGGGAGCACAAGTGAATGCCCCGTCTTCCCTGTATATGGTCCCTCGTGGACTGAATTCATGCTGATATGTCCACAATTACATTGTATTAAGTACAAACGATCAGTTCTGTCAAATGTAAGTATGGACAGCAAACATAAACACGATATTCATCAAAATATTCGGGGGTTTTTTCGGTATTTTTATATGTTTGAGAACGATGCGAGAATAGACATTGAAACGTTGCGTCAAAATATACGAGAAGTTGCCATCCATATTGTGTTTTGCTTTTTCAAAATATTCGTGTTTGTATTTTGACAGCGTTAGAAAGATTGTGTTAACAGAACGTTTACATAGACGTTTATAGCTGAATACACACTGATATAAATGGAAGATATAACCCAAATTGCATAAACTTTATATTCGGTTCCATAACTTCAGATATTATTCATCTAATTATTGCCAGTTTTAACGTTAGTTCAAGAAAGAAAAAAATCAATAATTATTTCGTCTCGCTGACTCCAGGGCCAAGTTGCTCGAAGCGCTATTAAATCTAATCCGCTAGATGACGTCACGCCATGTTGAAAGTCTATGTCTAACCCGGTGTTTGCGATTTAATCTGGTGTTAGCAACTGGCTTCAGAAATTCACATTGAAACATACACATCTGGGTCAATGGAAATGGACTTCTTAAGAAAGATGTCTGATTTCCGCTGATTCCCTCGCATGTTAGGTAAGTCACCGAACAGGTAATGTTTAGATCAAGTCAACACAAAAAAGGGCTTTTTGTATTAGGAAAAAAAACCCCAACATAAACCAAATACAATAAACATTGGTGTAGTTGCGACTTATACAGCAATGTCAATATACATTAAAGATTGGCAATGTCAAATTTTCACAAATGTACCCTTAGGTGGGACGGTCAGGATCAATTATATTAAAGTTCGTCAGGATCAATCATATTAAAGTTCGTCAGAATCAACCATATTAAAGTTCGTCAGCATCAGCCATATTAAGGTTCGTCAGCATTAACCATATTAAAGTTCGTCAACATCAACCATATTAAAGTTCGTCAGCATCAACCATATTAAAGTTCGTCAGCATCAACCATATTAAAGTTCATCAGGACCAACCATATTAAAGTTCGTCAGGACCAACTATATTAAAGTTCGTCAGCATTAACCATATCAAAGTTCGTCAGCATCAACCATATTAAAGTTCGTCAGCATCAACCATATTAAAGTTCGTCAGGACCAACCATATTAAAGTTCGTCGGCATCAACCATACTAAAGTTCGTCTACATCAACCATACTAAAGTTCGTCTACATCAACCATATTAAAGTTCGTCAGCATCAACCATATAAAAGTTCGTCAGCATCAACAATATTAAAATTGGAAATATAATTTGTTCGGTTATTTGATTCACTTTAAGTTGGGGTTTTTTTTAAACTCGTCCTTGCTGGTTTCTCGCTATATACATTTATAATTTAATATCTGCATCAAACCGTCTGTATCATCACATTTTTTTTTTTACGAATAATTAGTTTTAACTGACATAGTTTTAACCACCGGCTTTACGTATTTTTATATCCGAATCGAAACATTTTATATATTGTCACATTTAACATTTTTAACACTTATGAATTTTGTTTCTCTTTTTAACGTCCATGCCAAGGATGCTACTTTTTGGAAAAATATTTCAATATAAAATATTAGACATGATAATTTCAGTATGTTCACGTCGCAGCGTTGATGAAGTACCAATTAATGTGGCGTAAAACAATAATCAATCAGTGATCAGAAAGACTGCAAACCACATGTGACTTACGCGATCCTTCTGAGGTGAACATGCAGTTAAAACGTACAAAGTGTTTATAACATCGACACGAACACATCTTTGTGTGTAAAATATATGTGTGTAACATATCATTCACATATCGTAGACTATTGATATCTTTTTCTGATTTTAAAACAAAACCCTCGAGACATTTTTCGATTATTTAAGTCTTTGTACCCAGTTGATCAACTGATGCTTGCGTAAGATCTGGGTTAGATCTATGAATTCGCTAGCGTGTAATATTCATAAAGGGAGCTGTCCTCGAGGCGTAGTTGGATAGATTTCCATAAAGAAAAATAGTCTAGAGAAAAGTTAGACGATATTGGCTTCCTTAATTAATTTTTTGTCATTTCGTAGAAATAAGATATTAACAAAGATAATGTTGGCCTGCGGCAAACAATGTTTGCGCTTGTAGGCATTAGCTGTCGAAGTCAGTCCAGTTTTGATAGTCTACCAAACGTTGTTCTTGGCTCTGACGCGACTAAAATGCTAAGTCAGTCAGGTATACTCAATAAAATACGAGGCAATAAATCTGTTCATTTTTGTGATCCTATTTGTTTTTACATTTGAGAACTGTTTATCCGGATATATACACATGCTATACGGCGTGTATACTGTGTTCATTAACCGTGGTATAACAACATACAGTTAGTAAAATCCCACCACAAAATGTCGGTGTCGACGATGCTACAGTTTTCACCCATACACTATAAACATAGCGCACGTTGGTCGTTTACAATTGATGAGCGTTATACAAATATGCAGTAGTTAAAACTCAAGTTGTGTGTGGAGGGGAGGGGAGCGATGCGGGGTCAAGCAAACAAGCTACATGTCATATCTTTGACATACCAACATAAATCACAAAATAATATCAACGAGTTAAGTTTTCAAAACACATCGTTTTTGGCTGTACCTACACGTTTAACACAAACCAGTACCATTCCTGTATGCTGGTTGCTATAGGCGTAATTTTCATCGATGGACTTCTAAACCCATAAAAGGTGAACTTCCACAGCCACTGGGCTAATCACATAAGAAGATAACCGTGCTTATTTAATCAGTGTAATTGTTACGCTTCAAGGCATGTTAAAGACAGAGATAAAGAAAAAAGACAAACAATGGTGATCCCGTAAAAGCGTGATAACCGTATGAGGCTTCTTTATTATTGTTTTTTCTGTATTTTTTCTTCGTCATTTTTATAATTCCCCCAACTTTTATAGCATCTATGATTGTACAACACAAAATGTACATAGGTGTATAGTGCAGCAGAAAAAAATAGGACATTAGTACGAATCTCTCGCTCGCAGTAACTTATCGTAGATAACTTCGTTTGTTTGTTTCGTTGGGGTTTAACATTGTACTGGAAGGTATTTCACTTATATGCCAACAAATTTTCCACTCTACACTGTTCTTTCCTCATACAATAACACCGTAAAAACCGGATTGCCGGGGCCACATAGTTTGAGTCACTGATATTACTGATGGTCGACAGAGGGATTCGATCCCGTGAGCGGTAAATCGAAGTAGGATTAGTAAGCGCATAAGCTAACCACTAAGCCACGGCCGCGAGCCTGCATGAATGAAATGTCATCCTTCGTTCGAATGGATATTTTCATGATAAAGGTAACAATACCGTGCCATTTTGATTCTTGTAAACAAAAGAGAGATAGAACAGTTTACCTCTTGGTCTTCCTCACCTATTACATTGAATCGGGAATCAACTTGGTTTCGATAACAAATTATTCCTTGCAAAATTCTCCGAGCAACATAGTAAATGGGTTATACGAACACACATATAGTGCTGCACAATGGCATGTTATAGAGTCGTTACTAAAACGTTATCTGCTTTGTCGTGGCTATTTAATATTCCGATAGTCTCGATTAAAAGGTAACAAACAATACCGTTGAAACATTAAATCTAAAATATACTTTGCTAATAATTAGCATGTAGTCTTAATAAATTTATTCCCCTGTGTCAAACAGAGACAGATTTTTCCCAAGAAACGAAAGTTTTACCGTATTCATTGATCGATTGGGGTTTAGCGCCCTGGGTATTTGACACCCTTGTCGGCGAGGGCATTCAAACTGTGAATTACAACATAAGAAAACATTAAAATGTAAAGGCGTGGGTTTGTTTTGATAGTAATGTTATTTTAACAATAACAAGTAAATACACCGTACATATTTAGTTTGTAACGGGGACACGGCCTACTTGGAGTCAGCCTTATTCACCATTCAATGATCAACTGAGCAGATTGACCATCTCATTTATACGTCAATATATAACAAACCAGAGGAGCCAGTGGCAGGTAAGGTCTCCGTTCACCCCAACCTCCTG
The DNA here is from genome assembly GCA_034783855.1 of Mopalia kennerleyi. NCBI lineage: Eukaryota > Metazoa > Mollusca > Polyplacophora > Chitonida > Mopaliidae > Mopalia > Mopalia kennerleyi. The sequence continues at coordinate 5,552 of JAVFBX010219512.1, read as the reverse complement.
GACACACTTCACTGGTCATCCCCTGATAAACCATAGTAGTCTGGCTAAATCGTCTTTGGCATTTTAATTTTTAAAACTAAGCCTGGCTGACTGTAGATCGGTTGAAAGGATGGTCAATTCATAGTACTTCTATCCGCAATCACGTGTCCACTAATCGCGTTATAGATGGCCATTGTATCCACACTTGAAGACAGATGGATCATCATATGTATTTAATTCTACCCCAAGTAAAATTCCCTTGTTTCATGGCATCCTATTTATTGTGCCAGTTCCATACAGAGGTGCTACAAAGTCTATACCATGATAATGGTGTCTTTTTAGTAAGAGTGTATATTAACATTTCACAATATTGGTTTGAATCATGTCTTCGGATTTATCTGCCTTTCACCGAAGGAACCATATATGTAGTCTTTTGTAACACAGTCCTGCTTTCTGGTTAAGAAGTCGGTTGACACTATTAAATATTTGGCGCAAAGCAATTCTTCGTCCATATTTTGAGAAGGATTAAACCAACTAGACATGAACTGCAAGGACCGGTTATGCGTTCGAGCTCCGGTACAAAGCCGAGCTGTGTCATTCTTTTTCATGGTTTGTGTAGTGTTTAACTTGTTATGCACTTGATTGTCACACTTTAAACCGTAAAGACCAATATTAGTCAGCGGTCCATATTTACATCCGTTAGAATCTTATAATATCCATACTGTATTTAATCAATTCCATTAAACACTATGTGGTAATTCAGTTCTGTTATGATTTGTTTGCATTAGCGTCCAAAGGTCAGATATGAAAAGATGATAGTTCACAGAGGCGAAAGAATGGTGAAGATTTTAATGACGTTTTAGTTTACACGTTTGGTAAATGTTTTTACATTAATTTATTTAAAAAATATTGTCTTTACACTGCTTATGTGATTTGTGAGAGCATAATGTCACATCTAATACATCAGCCATTGGTATGACAGGTACATACACAGATTAGATATATCATTAAATCAAGTTCAATGGAAGTAGAAAACCGTACATGTAGGTTTATATATATATGGCTATATGTAAAATTAAAGCTTGATTCAAACTGTTGTATTACCACTTCACTTGCGGCAGTTTTGATTAATGAATAAGAGGATATTACATTTTTAGCTTTAATTTTTGGAAATTTCTTAAGTCAATGTTATAATTAATTAATTTTGTTATTTACTACAAATATAGTTCGCCGTAGAGACAGAACAACTACTAGCCATCACACGGTAGATGCCAATAAATCCTTGGTATTGACCCTCTTATCGGGGATTATCCTTCCCTGAAGAAACCAGTCTCTACTCATCTCAACAAATCCTCTTTTTGTGTCCTATTCTGTGGAATTAAGCATGGATCAGTGCAAATCATTATTCACGAACTGTCACTTCTAATTGCGGTTATCCTCCTACATGTATGCTTGTAACATAAATTTTACAGGAGAGTGTTAAGCGGAATTTTGCTTTACAGAGCATGTCAAGTAATGGAATTCCTATAGTAATATTGTCCCTATATATGTGCTTTAGTCTGTTATTCTGCGTATTCCATAAAGCCAAATTAAAAAGTTCGAAGCTGTTTTAGCACAGTAACGGGTGCTGTGAGTATCGCATAATGTGTTGGATGTAATATAGTTAGACTGATCCTCGTATTTTATCTTGGATGACCACAGCAGAAAGTATTCTTTCTGATCAAATCAGCTTTAGGAACACAACAATATATATGTGAATGTCAGGCGATTTAAACTTCAATTGTTAAGTGTTAAATCCTAGTGTAAACTAAGCAAACGGTTAAACATAACTACATTTGTATACTCTATGTTCACATATAGTTTTGTCTGTGTTATGACAATACCATTTATATTTTAACTACAAAGCATACCTAGTACAAAGTCATAAGCTGCAAAATTATTTGAGACATATTTTAGGCGCTAATGGCCATTCTTATAGATAATGAACGTCAGTATTTCACGTGATAATGTATTAAGTGTATCTAATGGCTTGAATACAGATGGTTTTGATACATCTAATCGGATATTATATCTGCTAATAGAAATTACTCTCAATCATAGTCTAAGCATCGAATCCAAATGCATCTTGAGATTAAGATGAGTGTAATGTAAGTTTATATGTGTTTTTATATCACATTCTGACTTGAAAAAAAATATTTTTACATCAAAGTATTGTCCGCTTTACCGGATTAGAGAAATTACGTATTACAAAAATACGTTAACAGGACAGAATTTGTATTTTTACAAGCGGCCCGTGTTTTAAGGTCTCCGTTAATTCCATGAAACTACTTCTTAGATTTAATATGTAATTTTAAACAAAGTTTTAACACATCAAATTATCTTAGATATTCAAGCACATGGCGGAGATGTAAGCATAGCAAACAAGCATATGTATTGCAGTTTAGTTGCAATGTTAGTGAGATTGATCGCTACCTTATAAATTGTATAATATATTACACAATATTGTAATACCCGAAGGCCTTTAAGTACTCGATGATTAGTTGGTATAGATGTGTTCTGGGGTTTCGTTTCGAGGAATAACTCAACAGCCCCATAGCTGGTTAGGTGACAAGGTGTAGGACTCTCTTCAACTATGTTACAAAAGGGAGCAGAATTACTGTAAGATTTGACCAGTTTACCTAATGGGGATAGTGTCTTACAGAGGTACTATGCTGGTTTGTGGTGTAATAAAGTGTTTCTCGAACATATCAGGAGCCTTGCTTATCAATTGTCCAGTCACTCAAGGTTTTCTTGCTTAGTGGGTTGAAATGATCCGTATCTAATATGTTATTAGCTGTGTCCTTGTCTGCAGGTGCGATGGTGATTGTTAAATGTTAGCTGTCTGATTGATGTGACCTCAGGTTTACTTCAGTTGGGTTTGAAACGACAAACGAAATTCCAGACACAAGTAAAAATTCTATAATTAAACATCTTTCTTTCGCCACGATAAGTACTCGGAAATCACAGGTCGATTTAAATAGGTTACCATTTTTTTGGCAGGTTAAGAACACCGATCAAGGCCAATTATGTATGTTTTATCTGTCGTATATGCATGACACAAAGATATGTTTGCGTATAATACGCATTTCTGATTGGTTGTTCAAAATCAACGAATTACCACAGGAAGCTTGGTTAAACTATTTGTGATACTCTGTGTAACTTTGTTTTGCTGAAATGATTTTGCTGTCGCTTATACCGTAAATCAACAAATAGATGTAATATTTGGTTCAAAACGTGTGATTATAAGGATCGGATATATTTGCTGTGTTGATTTAGTGCGGTCAACTATTTCATTTCGCTATATAAGCGAATAGAGCTCAATGTTGTAATTATCCTCTCTTACAATCACGATACAAAAGCGACAATTGATCAGTATGTGAAATCGATATGAGGAACTTATATTAGACTCAACAAACTGGTGTATATGAAAATGAATTAAATTTAGAGACAACACAACTGATTTGTTTTTAAAATATGCCACGCAGTACTGATTTCGTGAGTTTCCACATTAGAATGGCGATTGTTTATTTAGAAGGAGGTGTTGTCCTGTTGGCCTCAGAGTCAAATGGCCCAGATTAAATCGATCTGTTTGTGATGTCTTTGCTACCGTCATATGGTTATGCTGTCTTGCACTGGTTTGGTTTCCGGTGACCTCGAGGATGGAAGGCTCTCTTATAAGTGAAATGACCTACAAAAACTGCGTGTTTTTGATTTAGTTCGTCGATGACTTCAATTAATGTGCAACAATTTACATTATTGCAAACCCCCACGTGAAATCAGATAGTGTTCATGAAAGAACGCGTTTGTGCACCATTATGTATATGATTATTTCGGTTATTTATCTCTTTCGAGTTATATCATGTATTCCCTTTCTCAGTTTTTCTCACGTTGCGGTGAATTTTAAATGCTTCAGTTAAACACAATTGATCGATGATTGCATTTAATGTTGCCGTTACTTCTGTGCTATTTTATCGTTAGAAAAACACCATTGGCTTTTAATTAGAGCAAAACACAGCCATGGTGTCGATATGTCAGACATTAAAGATCCCTTTACGACCCCTTAAGCTACATACTCAACCTCGGTGGCTAGCAACTCCAACTGACAGCTGATTAAGTTCGATTAATGTTTTTGCAGTATGCGATAGTGGTCTCCTTGAGGTGAAACATTCCCCTTAAATTTAAAACACTACTGAAGAAGGATCACCTTTACGCTCTAATGTAAAACATTGATGACGATCCATAAGGTATATATATTGAGAAGACCAATACAAACAGCTTTACAGACAAAGATTTTCTTATGTGTTACAAAATCACACACAAAGGCATCCTTAATCAAATATGCACAAGCCAAGGGAAGAAAGCCCACCACAAACTAAGGCACGTCAAGACTAGGAATATGTTCTAAACAAAGATACGATAACCGGCAATGGGCATCTGACAGGGTATATAAATACAAACATGTCCACGTTCCTCCCATCCTGTCCCTTTGTAGCATTCTCGTCAAATATTTCTAAGTTACTATGCATTTGTATGCTCGCTAAAATTAGTGAATATCTTCAATAAATATTTTCTTTTTGTCATGGGTAAATAACAATATGTGATTTATCATATGTCCTATGTTTTGTGGCCCGACACTATAAATAATACTATATTAACGCTTTGTTACATGTTATAATTATTAAACTAGTACATGATTTATGGTTAATTTTAGTATACCTGCGCGAAATTTACCAGACACGTCTTTTTGCTATTCTGTGTTTTACTTAACTATACAAAATTTCATTATTTTTAAAACGGTGCTAGAATCAGCTCTGAATCTCTGAAAACGACAGCTCCGAAACCTGCTTCTCAATGCCGCTCAAAGAAGTTATTCTATTCACGTCATCCCTGTTTACAACTCTCCACTCAACCTACTCTCACCGGCGGGTCAGTGAATATGGATCAAGTCTTCGGTGCCCCCGAACATCTTTGATTCCTTTGGAACTATTGAAATTAACTATTGCCTTGATGAAGTGGTTTAATTCAAGGGGTTGTCACATCTCAAGGAATCGGCCTATTTTATTTTAGCCACTAGAGATTGAATTCAGACAAATCTAACCGGATTGTCTGTCAATATAATACCCACCAGTTTTGTGTGGAAGCTATTTAACAGCACATGTGCGTGTCCTTGTGTATCTGAATCAGAGTTTATTGTGAACGCAAATTAATGTAATCATCTATATAATGGTATAGTATTAAATCGGAAAATTACTTCTACGAAAAGAAAATATATACTCTGTCAAAAAAGAAACGCATAGGTGAAATGTCACAAGAAAGTGCTGAATTTTAAAAAAATATCGTTTCTTGTGTTCAATGGCCATGGATGATTATGTTTCTCAACGTTTTTGGAATGGGACAACATGGCCAACTACACTGAAAAAAAATTAACACACGTTGTGGCGCGTTTCTCTGGAAATGCGTGTTAAGCGACATGAAATATTCAGATTTTGACAAATACAAATGAAACTTGGGGAAAATACTGGGGTGGTGATGGG
>JAVFBX010219511.1:0-21269 GCA_034783855.1 Mopalia kennerleyi | reverse complement strand
GGTAATCAGACTTCTGATTCTCCTTCAGTGTACCGATTCCAGGATTGAGTCCAACTGTTAATCCCAGGCATATGAGAAAAGGTGGCTTGATTTAACAAGATTTCCGTTTTTCACCATATTGAAGTAGGGCAGAGTAAGAAATGGACAATGATTTATATTGAATAAATGAAGAGAGAAAAATTTGCTTGCCTTCATCGGGATTCGAACCTGAGACATTTGGGTTGAAGGCCCAACACTCTACCGACTGAGCTATATACAAGTAAAATAACCTTGATGTTAAACCCCAATCAAACAAACAGTCTGCTTGAAAGTAATTTTCTTGGTACATGTATTAATTGGAGAGCCTTGAAAGTTGAAACAGCAATCTGTCTTTACAGTATGTTACTGAGAAGACACTGCGCACACAGTGTCTACTTAGTGTACATGAATGTGGATGTGAATTCCTTGCTATACTGTAATATTAGTCCACCTTCTATAGAGACGTTTGGATCACTTAAAAACTGCTGTTACATGTAGCTGTCTTCACAGTCAGAATTTCATGAGCCCTCAGGGGTTTCTGTAAATTCCAGAATTTATTACGTTTACGGAAAACATGTTGTATTAAAATTTATTTTTAGCGATTGTATTGACTTCTTCATATTTATGCTTTTGATGGAATAAATAAGGGTCAACATGGAACCAATCTGTTTGTGATGTCTTTCTGTTATGTCCTGTGATTGTCCTGTCTAGTCACTGATTATAGCCAGTGGTGTCGATGGGGTTTTCCTTCACCCATCGGGCTGGCAAACTATCATGGGAGTAAAAGAACTTAAGTATGGTGTTAAACCTTAATTAAACAATCAATGTCCGCCATTGCTGACGCGATAAAAGAAAGAATTTTAGACTGATGCTGTGCCCATGTTTTGTCAGTTAGCTGTATAATAAGTACTATTGGCTTCATCAAGTTTCCAACATTATGAAAACGCTTCTCATTTAGGTTGTGCTAGTTTCACTTATTGTCATCATTTAAGCGAAATAACCTGAAGAACCTCGTAAAACACCAATCAATCAATCAATCCATTTTTCAACCCTTACAGGTCATTTACAGTTTAATTCATTAATTATAACTTGCACAGTGACTGACATAGATCTGTACTGCACATTGTACATTTTGTAATTTGTATCTATATTTACTGAATGAGACATTGTATGTTATATTGGTGTGGATTAAGTGCTGCCCACACCATTAATCCTGCTCTATACAGATACAGGTGTATACAGACATGAGTATAGAACAGTGGTATGGATTTCCTCAACTCCCACATCCGGATACTACACACTTCTCTAACCAACCTCACCACATAACCATTCAGACTACACCCAAAATATAATACCAGTCATCTCCTTTGTATTTGCTCTTCTTTAAAATCCATCTTAAAATTCTCCTGTCTTTCCATCTTATTTTACTAGTGATATATAGGATGGTTTCCTTCATCCATTCCTTCATCCAAGCCCTATAATATTGACCTTAATAAAGTCATAAATTCCCAATCAGTGGATCAGGGACTGATAGAAGTCGTTTTTAGGGCCATATATGGGCCACTCACATTAAATAAAAACTCCATTTTAGTTGGAAAAAAAAAAATATATATTTCCCATTTCAACTACGAATAATCAATATTTTATTTGAATTCGATTTCAATAATATCTTTTATTTAAAATACATTGGGTTTTCATGACATCACAGGGCAGTCAAATTATCTTTTTATTCAATTTGTATAAGGTACTTCAAGTAAAGGACTCTGTACATTCACTTTGAGCATTCAGTTGAATATCCAGGTTGAAGTAGGAATTTCTATACTGATCATTTTGGCAGGGTACAAATTAAGTTTACTATATTCCATTAAGATTAGCATTAGTATAAAGCCCATCTTACTCGAGAAGAGCAAACCTAATTTGTTATGTTAGCTCATCAATCCCAACTTAATGTCATTAATTAGCTAACATTTCCATAGCTGTTGATATTCTTCAGCTTGAGGTATGAGCTAGGGAGATGTGTAAAGCGCAGTACACGTAGTCAAGAGGCAGAGGTCTAAAAAACATTATGTATTGTCACAAGGTCATCTTGCCCCAAAACTGCACCTGGGTATATTCGTGGTATTGTATTATTCTCCAATCTGCACTCTGTTGACAGTCTAAAAGCTATATACATGTAAACACACACCTCTCTGTTCTCATTATGCAATATGCATATACATGTACCTAACAACACACAAGGAACATGTTCACTGATGAATGGAAAATGTGTGTGCCATTATTAAAACATCTCATTTAAAGGGCAACTCTTGCTTGCCCAGTTAATATAAATATGTTTGTTTCAAGTGTTCATATAAACACTTGTATGTCTATTAATTCTGACTAGGGTATTGGGGTGCAGCGATATTTAAAAAAAATTTACATGAAAGATTGGCTAACCACAAATAATAGCTTATTGGACTTAATCATGATGAGTTTATAATCAGTTTTTGATAAATTTTATCTTTACTACTGATTTGTACTACTAGATGTATACGTACACTAGTTATTTGCGCGTGGTTGACAGGAAGTCCTGTTGCCCTGATCAATTTTGAAATTTTTGGAAACACCTGTTTCTATTTTATTTTATTTCACCAAAATGGCTATAACCTTAATGATAAAACACTGGGTACATTGCAAAAAATTATTAACACAATTTATAGAAAGTTGAATCCTCTCCAGCTGTGCTGAGAGGATTATGCAATTTGTTGTTTGACTTTGAAGTATGATAAAATGAAGAACCACAATTTTGACATGTATGCCTTCTTTTAAGTTCTTTATGGCAATTTTTGTTTCCACCGTGTTACACTATTTGTCACCATTATGTCTTCCATAGAGCATGTTTTGTTTGTAACTCCTGCTTGTCAAATTTGGTCACCTCTACATGTAAGAATTTGCTTGTGTTTTCAGAGTATTATATGATGGAAAGGAAAGAGTGATGACGGACAGTGAAGTAATCCACACCACACCATTTGGTCACCCAGCCAATGTGAACAACAGTAACAGTAATCGTATCTTCATTACATACCGCCGAGCCCAACAGTATGCTGCTAGTGACAGTTTAGCTGTGGTCGATATCTGTATTATACTCACAAATAAGGTAAACACTTATGGGAGCTGCAGATAAATGTTTGTCAAGTTAACAGTTATTGTTGATTAATCCTTTATTCGAAATTGTTTGGTAAATTTAAAAAAAATATAAAAAATTTTAAATGTTCAAAATTAAAGCCTGTACCAAAGAATTCTCATCAAACACTAACCTAAAGTATCAAGTTTCTAAAAAGAATTTGAAGTCCACTAATAATTCTAAAATATCTGTATGTTATTTTCCTTCGTTCTGTGGGGAGATGGTTTCATGATTGTGTGTTATTTTTTATTACATTTCCACATGGGATAAAGGTATAAGCTATGAAACTAAGTGCAAGGAACAATAATTTTAAATATTTCACTCTCCAGGGTGAATCACCGCCACATGCCTATTGCCAGATACCTAAAAATTTAAACAAAGGAATGGTAAGACATCACTTTTCAATCTATTTTTATTACTTAATTATCATACATCATATATCTTTATTCATAAAAAAGATATTTTTTTTCTTTCACAATTGAACGTTTTAAAATTTGTTCCCGAAGCTTCTTAACGTTACTGTGGTAGTATGTATGAACTCCATAAAAAAAATACCATAAGATTGGGTGAATGAACAGTTCCATTGATTTATCATCCTACCCATGTATATAATTTTGGTTGAATGATTTCCAAGATGTTTATATGTGAGGATGCTAGGTGTTAAATAATTACTGTCTAGTTTTATTTTTAGATTAAGCAAAGTATAATTCCATGATATTTGAAGAACTTGTGAGTGCACAGTGAAATGTCAAATAAACATGTGTTATGTTTTTGTCCCCAGGTTGGATCTGATGTTTATATATGTTATAAGAAAGCAATGACCAAGCAGGATATACTGGCATATAAACCTGGTAAGTATAACAATCACAGTATAAGATTGTCCACTTACTTTAATCTCTAATGGAGGGTTCTTCCTGGTGATGGACTGGATTAGGTTTCAAGATCTTTTTGATATTTGCATCCTGTACTTCCTTTTGCGTTGGTTTTTGGACTTCTTATCTATGATATAACTTCAAAAACTAATGTGCAGAATGCTACAGGATTTTCATTAAATTTTATTGAATTGGATTTGAAGGTCATTATTTTGCTCCTCAACACAAACCCTCAAAACAGACACTATAGTGTTTGCATAGCTTTTTTCGAATGAAATCCATGTTGGGAGGCAACAACAAAAAAGGACAACCTTTCTCGTATTTTTGTTATTATATGCGACAGAGAATGTCATTTTTATTTTGTTAGTATTTCAAAGCATTGATTATTCCTTGTAAAGGAAAATATGTCCAGTGTCTTTGAAATTGTGTACAGTCTGTTCTGATCTCCTACTTTAAATTGTATGTATTTATTGACAGCTATTTTGAGTCGTTATCCAGCTGAGGACTATGAGGATTTCTCTCTGCCTGATTCTGTGCCTATGTTCTGTCTACCAATGGGTGCTACTATCGAGTGTTGGTCAGCTAATGCCGAGCACCCGCTGCCTGTCTTCTCAACATTCATATTGACTGGTGCAGCAGGAGAGAAGGTAAATAGACATCTTGTTAATCATCCGATAACGTTTCATGTCTAGTTTTATTTAGCATGAATTTCTGGTTTCATCGTGTTTATGACCTCTGAATCAGAAAAGCATGTTTTTTACTACAGTATACAGGGAGTGGAAAGTAAAGTCATTGACATGAAACTTGGTTTCAATGCTGTAGACAAATCTTTTCAATCTTTCAAGCGGGGATAATAGACTCATTTTTTTAACTGTTAAAGAAATGTTTAGGCTAGATATGCTATAAGGTGAATTTAAATAATTATAAATTTGTCAATTTTTGCTTTTTGCCATGTCTTGACTGATTTATGGTTCTCTGCTCATTTGACACAAAGATAAATTAAAGATTTAAAAAGGATTAAATTCATTTGTACGGCTGCCCGATTGGTTTGACAAAATTAATATATGTATTTTAGTATGAGTTTATCCAATCTATTTGCCAGCTTTATGGAGCAGCTGTAACATTTTACGAGGATTTCCCTGAAGACCGGCTCACAGACATTCAAATGAGACACCTAGGCTTAAAGAATAAAATCATCCGAGAACAATACAATATTATGAAAAACGTCCACTTTAACAAGTGTATTTGTCTCCTCTCCCATTATCCTTTCTTTGATGCATTTAAGAAGTTTCTTTTCTACATCTCCAACATAACAGCTACAGGTCCTCATATAGTCCCAGTAGAGAGGTAAGTTTTCCGTGTTACTAAAAAATGTCATTGTTTTTTACATTTTTGTTCTAGATTTTTTTTTTTTTTAATTGTTTTTCTGTTTTGAATGATGGGAATTTCATTCAATCAACACTATAGCAACAAACTAACTATATTACACATATATTGTTTAAGACTCATACGTGGGTTGAATTAAATAAAAAGAAATTGAGAAAGGCCCCGGCATGTGTGCCAGAAAGCTCCTATAAGTAACTGATTAGGTGAAGTAGCTCAGGAGTTTGTGTTTTTATTTATATTACACATGTTTGTTTTATGCCATCGTAACTTGTATTTTGAGAACAAAACAACAAGGTCAAACACAGTTAAGTTCTGGACTTCTGGGTCTTGTATCTTGTCATTTAACCATTTTATGTTAAATTAAACCCCAATTGATTCACCCTTGGCTCAATTGACTAGAAGGCTGCAAGCATGTTACATGAGTAATAGTGGATAAAATGTCATACAATGCTAGAGAAAATTAAATGATAAATCTGTTCTCTGAACTGTATAAATATATGCTTTAAAGGTGTAAGTTTTTTTGTATTGTTTCAGACATATCTCACACTTCATGTTTGATGTTCCTTACCCTTCTCCACAACGACCTAGGATCCTTGTTCAGGTAAACAAGTTAACCTAGTCCTCTTTTATTACAATACATGTACATACTGGGGAGCAATTTTATAGAGCGGTATCTTGCAAAGAAATGTGCCTGCTATGGATTTTAAATGCGTAGTGAAAATATCTCCTATTCTGTTAGTTCATGGAGCTTAAAGATGTACTGAAGATTTAAATATTGTATTTACAGCCATGCTGGTGGTAAGGATTAAAACCCAAACAGACTGACTTTCATAAGTTGATCAGATCTTTCCCATTCCTCCCATATTATTCAGCATAGGTAAAGACAGACTTGAACACATCAATGCTATTTAATAGGAATATTTGTTGTACATCAGTAAGCTGAAGAGCTATGGCTTTTATTGTATTGGACTGTTATAATAATATAATAAATATAAATTATATTACCGTTTCAGTTAGGTGATGGTGACCTCTCTCTTTCTATGCCAGAAGACTCACCCCTGCCACAAAGGTAACATCTTATTGATCATCCTTCTCATAAATTGTTAACGTCTACATGTAGATTAAATATGTTCCGATTTCGTTTTTGTAGTAATAGCAACTACCTTTACCTTCAAGTACATTGCTAGGCATCTAAAAAAAACTTATTGTATTACATGCATATACAAAGTATGTTCTCTAACTATTGTATTGAAAGCCAAATTTGTGCGATCTGCAAAAATATTATCTGATGTATATTCAAATGAATATATTTGAAAAGGCTGATAAATTCTTTTTTTCTTTTTTCAGTGGTGCCTCCTTTGTGACTTTACTACGGAACCTGGGTCCGGATAATTGTATGGGTCTGTTATACCATGTGCTAACTGAACAGAAGGTCCTTATCCATTCCCTGAGACCAGCTGTGTTAACTGGTGTCGCTGAGGCTGTGTCCACTGTGAGTCACGTAACACTAGTCTACATGATATTCATTTAAATAACTACACCCATAATTTATCACTTTGAAATCTAAGTATACCTCCCAACATAGTTTGAACCCTTTGCAATATTCAGAAAGTCGTATAATTTTTTATTATGTTTGGGAGATTTGGGTATGAAATACTTACTATTGCTGAATATATGATATATAAACTAATTAAAAGTGATTGAGAACTGGTGAAATAAAACACATGCAGACTTTCAAGCTTCAGTTTTTTGTTTGTTTTAGATGATTTTCCCATTCCATTGGCAATGTCCTTATATTCCATTGTGCCCACTAGGCTTGTCAGTTGTTCTCAATGCCCCTTGTCCATTCATAGTTGGTAAGTAAGTCTGGCTGTGAGCATCCTTTTAACAGCTTTCTACAGTTGATTTTAATCTAAAATCATTCATCTGCTTAACTTGTGATTGGCATTGATGTCTTACATCATCGAACATTGTTAAAAAAGCTCCAGGCACTGTGATTTGAGGCGAGTGGTCTGTGTTATAGCATAGGATAGCTCACCTCAAAACACAAGGCCTGAGCTTGGTGTAGCAATCTAAGATTTTCTAGGCCAAATTATATCTTTCAACTGATCTGATATTTTTTTATTAGCATCCCTGTAAAACAGCTTGCTTAAGTTGTGTTATGGAGACATATCTTTTGCTGTTGTTGTACTAATACCCTCAAAAAGTGGGCTGGGAAGAAAATAAATATAAAGAAGTAGGCTATAAGTGGGATTTAAACAACAAACAAAATTGCACTTTATCCTACTGTATCATTCAGTAAAATCAAATTCAATTATGTCAAAAAACTACAACCAGCATAATAGCCCAATAATTGGGCTCCCAATACATTAATTAGAGTGAAAGGACAAAAGAGAGCCGGATTTGACCTCTATGTTTATAAAACTTTTCATTTAGAAACACAAATATTGAGACAAGGTTTTCTTTCTGTTCCAGGCATTGACTCTCGTTATTTTGAAATGCATGACCCTCCGCCTGATGTCATCTGTGTTGATCTGGATACAAACACAGTCTGGCTGTAAGTCACTCTTGAAAATTAAGCCTATCTGTCTACAATTTTGTGGGGCTGAATTGAAAATCCAACTTAGAGCATTGAATTTTGCATTACAGCTTAATACTGGTTTTAGTCCATATGTCACTTCAAGGTCAGGATTGAGCCACAGTTATGACTCGGGCAATTGCTACAGTAATGTTCACAAGGTTGCCTTGATATTTAAAGTTGGCACATTAAGAAGTTGAAAAATTGTCCCCATATGAGTGAAATAACCTGAAGTGTGACATTAAACCCCAATCAAACCATGCAAATATTGACCACTCAGAAGAAGTAAATTTAATGACACAATTAGTGTGACAAAAAGATCATCTAACTTGAACCTGTGTGTTGCAGGCAAAATCTCTATTATCTGTTAATGTTCAAAATCACTTAAAATGGGCTTGTGATTAAAAAAATTACATGTTCCAGACTCAAGCGATATTCACCATATCACACAGTGTCATGCTAGATAATCTCTAAATAATCAAATAATTTGTCGTAAACTATATATTAGATGTGTGTGTACAGTTTTTATAATGTTGTTGTTTTTGTTTGATACGTGTGTAGCCCTGATGAAAAGCGATCATTGAGTTGGAAGCAGCTTCCCAAGGTAAGATCCTGTGTCAATTTCACCTGTTTTCATTACTCACCTATTGACGTGGAGATAGTTTTCACAGATTAACCTGACAAATATGTTAGACTCAGAGGACTAATGAGAAAGACTTATTATTTGCCTGGTGTGGTTCATCCAGTTCTTGACTGTTATAATGATCCTTTGGTGTAAACCGTAAGGTTCAATTTTATATCACTTGTAAGACGATGATGTAAGTCTAACAGTAAATAGCTGCACTAACACTACCAAACAATGTTAATTGTTTTGCTCTATGAGAAAAATATTGCTGAGTAGACAACATCATTGTGCTCAGAAGACACTGTCCTTTAGGAGGGCGGGTGGTAGGGAGTTCCCTGTTGCCATAGTTCTCTCTGAGCTACGGGCAACATTAACCCAGTCTGTTTGTGATTTCTTTGCATCATGTTCCTGTAAATTGTCCTGCCTTGTCTTTGTTGTTCAGCAGTGGTGTTGAGGGTGCTTTCTTCCACCTTTTGGGGTGGCATGTCATCACATGAGTGAAAGAACCTTAAGAATTGTGTTAAACCCCAATCAAACAAACACTGCCCTTTAGCCTGAGAAGGCTTATTATGTTGCCAGCTTTTTAGTATCTGTCCAAACTCATATTTATGGTATGACGTCAATCAAACATATTTATGTTTGTAGAAACCAGCCAAGGTTTTACAGGAGACGTTAATAAAGCTGTTTGATGAATGGACACAAATGCCCTCCTCTACAAGTAATATATACAAAGACAACCGTGTGGATATACCGGCATTTGATCAAGCATTCAACCGCAAGAAAAGAGAGGTATGAGTAAAAATTATTCATGGATATTCTGAAGATAAACTAAGGAAATATTTCCTTTTCATTTAAAAAAAAGACTGCTCTGTATTTTACAAAATTAAGCTTGGAGAGTTCTTATAATATGGAATTGGGATAACCTAATTGATCAAGCCAACACACTGAAGACAAGGAGAAAAAAAATTCACAAGTGTCAAAATATGAAGTAAATTTAACAAATTTTATTCCAGACCATGATGGAGTTATCAATTCAGGAAGCCTTTTTACGGTTCATGGCATGTCTAATGAAGGGATACAAACAGTTCCTCAAACCTATAACCAAGGCCCCAACACTCTCAACTACTGCTGCTAACTCTCTCTTTGACATGCAACGTAAGGTTCTTTCTTTCTGTATGGTAAATACTGTTAAATCTTATTTCTTTATTTATTTTAAAGAAATCTTGAAGAAATTGTATACAGGTATTATTGCAGTTCTTTGTCATAGCTTTTTCAAGAATATTTTGAATTATAAAACAAATTCAGTTTAACGGTTAAACAGTTTAACGACAACCAAGAAGGATTTTAGTTTTGAAAGTGAAATTTGTAACCTATTTTAGTGTTTGAATATTGTCTATTATGATCAATAACAATTGACTAAACTTGTACTTTGTAGAGTTTTTCAAAAGTCGAGATCGTGCCTACCACAAGTTTTTCACACAGTTCATGAAAACTCAGTTATTTATTCGGTTCCTTGAGGAGAGGTCTTTCGTCTCAGATAAAGATGCGTGTCTGGCTTTCTTTGATGACTGCACTGAAAAGGTAATAATATTACTAGTACTGTAATAAGAGAGCACCAACACTTTAATGTGATAATCAGCGTTTCTTGATCTCAAATGTCTTTCAAAATATTTCAATATAAATTATAATTGTTTAAATAAACTTGTGAAAATTGTTAATTAAAAAGTTCTAACTATTGTGTATAGTGAATATTAAGAATCCATGTTAGTCTGGTTATTTCAGACTTTTAAGTATTTAAAGATTTGTTACGTTCTGAAATGTTAATGACAAACTTCTTTGCTTCAGGTGGATGAAACAAGAGATGAGCCTAAGTTGATAGAAATTGAACCTGCCAAAAGGTTTGTTAATAACAACAATGTTGAACCATTCTATAACATAATTAAATACATACAAATGTTATAGGAGTCAACTACTTTACAATGTTATAATATTGATAAGTGAGTAAAGAAAATGGATCTTTTGTTGATGTTACATCATAAAGTAGCTAAATTTTAATTTTATTGTCCTGCCGATGAAGCAGAACAAAATAAGTATTGAATCAATCATTTTTTTCATTATTTCTCAAGTTCCTGGTATTTGTCTAATATATAGTTTTCATGCAATGGTATACTAGTTAGGTTAAAACTCTTATCAGAATTGGATTGGACTGTGACAGAGCATCTTATGAACGAGATGTGGTCTGAAGACTATTGTAAGCTACATTGTAGTATATTTGATGTGTTTACAGTGAGAGGACAGTGTTCATTATGCCTCCTGAACCAACAGGATTACCCGAGGGAGAAACTTACAGGTTAGTGCCATGTTGATTATACATCATTCAGCGAAATCTTCCTCAAATATCTCCCAAAATCAGACTCTCTATTGTTCTACAATGTTGTATACATGTGATTAAGTAACTGAACTTGTCCCCCGAAAAACATTTCTATTGTTTACAGTTAGTTAGTTTATCACAATTCCTTGCTTCAAATTCACCTACCTTTCAACTAAATAGACGTTCAGTATTAATAAAACAATTTTATCTCCTTTACGATTGTCTGATTAGAACAATAGTTTTACTATGTTTTTATTTATGACATTTTTTTTGTGGTATGTCCTGTAGAATATATAACTATTGTATTGTGTTTTGTTACAGTTACTCTGGTTTCCCCGATTTAAATAACAAGCTGTTTTTACAAAAAGCAAAATTGAAATTAAAACTGCCTGGTAAACAGAATACCTGTCCAAACAGTCCCATGGCTAAAAGAACCAAACAGGAGGTGAAGTCTGCTCAAAAGGTACAGTAGAACACATGGAGGAACATCCAATAAGCTAATCTCTTCACTGGATTTTATGGGGTATCAGTGTTGTCCTTGTACTGTTGCAATACACAACAGTCTTATGAAATAACCTTAAGCCGTAATACCAATCAATCAATCAATCATTATTTTCTTATGTGGTAAATAATGATTCTTAACTCGATTATCATTATAACAGTCTATAAAGACATGACCTATCTATTCATTTTAATTTCGTTTGTATAAGCCACTCCTCAGCTGTCAAAGCTAACCATTTTTGGTGATTTCATGTTTTTTTCTTTGTTTTTGTATCATGTTTTCTGTCTTCTCAAGTTAAATGATTTCTGTATTTTGTAGATGGCCCAGTTACACATTACAACACCAGACCTCTGGGCAAAGTAAGTCATTACTTATAGTTTGATGGTAGATGGATAATAGTAAAACTAACAATATGATTATATTGTTCGTTTCTACTGCACAAGTTCTATTTTGATATCGAGTCCATCTGTCGACCCTCAGGTATGTGAGTCACATGATATGGCTCTGGCAATCGCGGGGGTAGCTTTTATGAGGTTTCTTATCAGTTTTTCACCGTGATTATGCCAGTAACATTGTGAAGTGGACAATTTGTTGTCATATAAGTGAAATACCCATGAATAAGACGTTAAACCCCAATCAAATTATTAACTTTGACATGTGAGTCAAACTTTCAATTGACGTAACTGTTTTCTTAACAAAGACTAGAAACCACTGTCTGTCACATTTGTGTTTATTTAACCCACCACTGTGTTTTTTGTAATTTTAAGATGTATGTTGGCCCACTGCTACAGCCTGTGGTTTGTTCATTTACCATCGTATGTCAAGTTTAACACGTCCAAACCTAAAGTTCTCAATCTAGCATTTGAAGTGCTGAAGAAAATGCAGAGGACGAAGTTACAGTCTCCAGATGAGGTAAATATTTTTACGTCTGTCAATACAGGTCCTCATAAACTAAAACTGACACTTGTATTGACATGTGGTGTTTGTCACTTCTAAAATCAGAAAGAAAACAGGGGAATGGTTGAAGAAGGGGTCTTTGTTGCTCATATGGCAAGGGGCAACACAAGATTAGGCTAATTTGAAATCCAGCACTGCAACTTTTAACAATTAAAACTGACTATCTGATGAATCATCTCTTTATAGTTTTTCAACAAGTTCTGGCAAGGTTTTGTTACCAATGAAACGGCTGCATTGGATCTTGCAGTTTGAATGTGTGCTCGACTGTAATACTGGGCTTTTTGTGTTAGTTTTTTTTGTTTGTGTACTGATATCTCACCTTATTTTATCTCCGGAATAAGGTGGATAGTATATACCCTGGGAGCCAGGAGAACAAAAGGTTTATTTTTAAATTCTATTAATGAGTTCTCTCTCTCTACTCCACAGATCTGTTATCGTGTGTTGTTACAATTGTGTGGTCAGTACCACCAGCCAGTATTAGCTGTCAAAGTTCTGTTTGATATGAAGAAATCTGGAGTGCAACCTAATGCTATTACTTATGGCTTCTACAATAAGGTAGGTTTGAAACTATCTGTTGTCCTTCATTAACAGATTGTACCAGTAATAATTACAATGAACAAGAAATGGGATAATTGATCGGATTTGAATTGTTGATAAAATTTAAACGTAATATTACACCTGTGTGTTCTTTGTGTCATTCATGTAAGACAGTCTATTACAGTCAGTGTAATATTCTTTGAGCTAAATTGCTAGTGTTTATTATTGTTGAAATGCACTTCCGTCATATGAGTGAAATATCTTTGAACACGGCGTAAAACACCAATTAAAATGACAACTCTATATGGAATTATTACCTGAATGGGTAAGCAGGTATTACCTTCATTAAAAAAAGTAGGGATATTTTACCATGTCTTATGCAGATCTCAATTAGTGCTGTTGATTTGATACAGGCTGTGTTGGAGAGTAAATGGCCATCTGGAAACAGCAGAGGGATATTTTTGTGGAATAAACTACGTAATGTTATACTGGGAGTGGCTCGATTTCGACGCTTATCTCGGCGAAGAAGTTTGTCAATGTGTTCTAACTCGGGCAGTGATTTCGACCAGATCAGCAGAGCCAGTATTGACAGTTATCTGGAAGAAGCGGATTCAAAAACAGACCCTCAAAAGTCTGCCTTTGTAGAAGACATCCTCACTATAAGCCCAATCGACAAGGGAAATAGTGAAGAGAGAATAAGTACGGGTAGGGGGATCATTTGCTTGACTTCTTTTTATAATCTAAAGGATCATTCCTATAGACTCATTTCACCAATAACTAAAAAGTGTTGTTTTTTTTTTAAATCTCTTTGATTTATTTCATCAACAATTATGTTTTCTTAACTTAATGTTTGGGTCTCGTATGTCCTCACATCTCTTGTGTAAACATAGCCATTTAAGCACTACACATAAAACTACTTTATCAGTATGAAGCTGATTTCCAATATCCATACATTTGTGATTGATGATTTACCCAGTTTTACATACGTTTTCTACCCTTCAGGTGGGGTGTCTGACAAGGGTTATAGCTCTATGACACCGGAAGATGCCCAGAGGTTAGCACAAGCTCTCAGCTCATCAGACTTACTGGCAAAGACAGCTGATAAAGTTGTCACCTCTCCTACTAAACCGAACGACCCTGATAAAAGTAGTTATAAAGTCAGCCTAAGAAAGAGATCAAGACGAAAAGATCACAAACCTTATTCAGTCACAGGTATAGATGAGTGTTTTTCATCTTTTTTGTTTGTGGTACAAGCCAATTCTATTTTTATAATTCTATTATTTTGTGATCTTTTTGTTTTTTGCCTTTTCGAACAATAATATGGAATGGCATATTGGTTACTTGGATATCGATTTGTGTACAAATTAATGGATTTGTGCTCAAGGTGCAGCATTAACAACTCCCAGTTAGGTGATAACAAGTCACTTTTCAAACAAATGAATAATATATATTTGAAATGTGAACCCTTGGAGGTACTACACACATACTATTTGCCTACTGAACTGGTTAAGATATGTGAGGGCTAGTGAGCAAGAATTTTCAGACTTGGACTAAAGAGGGTCATAAAACACAAGATTATCGAAGAATTGTTGTTGACTTTCAGATCAGTCTGTTGATGCAGATGGGTTCCGCATTCCTGAGTTCAGAGGTCGAGGTGGCAGTATAGTTCGGAGGTCACAGAGTTCTGTCAGTAGTACTAACAGTTTTGACACTCTTCAGGGAAGTGTGGGTGAGTTCAAAGTACATACAGGTTATAGCACTCTTGAAATGCCCATTGAGCAGATATGGTAAAAATATTTTATCTGCCATCATTATTTTGTGTCTTGTGGTTGTCGTATCTTTATTTTGTTTGTTCCCACTGATCTCCTGGGTGGTTTCATTCACCTGTTAGGGGACAACAGCTATGACTCTGTGGTTATCGCGATGGACTACTGATCCTCCTTTCATGTTCTGCTCACAATTTGTCTTCATATGAAACACCTGTGAATGTTGCATTAAACCACAAGTAAACAAATAGTGTTCACCCATTGGAGTAGTGCACCATCATATGACTGAAATAAAAGAAGAAGAATTGGGTTTAAGGCTTGTTGTGATTTATGTTTGTATCTCTGGTGTGTTACAGGTAGTGCCGCAGGTTTACTGATGGTTAGCCAGACTTCCTTAGATGAGAGTGTCTTTGGTCAGCTTACAGACTTACATCTTAGTACAATACTGGATCAGGAGGATATTACCAGAAAACGCCACAAGAGTGCTGGTGACCATGGTCATCTCAAGCCACGCTCTAATAGCATGTTTCACCGTCGTCCAAGACATAGTGCTGGTGAAGACAAAAATACTCAGATGAGATTCTCAGAACTGATAGGTAAAGATGAGAGCTCAGACAAGCCTGTAATGAACGGGGATGTCTTGTCACATACAGGTGATAGGAATGTTCTCATTGATCCATTAACCTCTCCAGAAAACATTGTGAAAGCCGGTGGAGACAATAATGGTGAAAATCAAGTCCCCGTTACCACCCATAGTATCAAACCCCCACATACTCTTCCACTTCAAAACTCCTCTAGTCAGACAATTCTCAATAATATGGATGATGAACTGGCAACTCCAACAGAACATTCACCTCCAACTAGCCCAGAACATAAATCGGGTGTTCCTGTTGTTGAGAATGACCCTTTAGGGGCATTAGACTTGGTGGATGATTATGTCCAGACTGAAAGTGAAAGAAAATCCAGTGAGTCTCCAAGCCGCAAAGGAGGCTATAGATCAAGTTCACAATCCCCCATATCCCCTCAAAGGACTCCAAGAGTGGAAGATGCTGAGGGGTTATTCGGAAGAAAATCTTCTCTAGTGTGCATTTGTGGTCAAGACGAATCTAATGTTGAATCTAGTAGTGTGATTTGTACGTGCAATAATGTCAGTAACTGTAAGCCTCAATCTTTGAGTGAAACCCCGATCTCCAGGACTAGTAGTTTACCTGGTGGCTCACACAGTGCTATACAAAGCCCAACAACTTACCCCGGGGAGGTAGCTAAAAGTGAACTGTCCCGTACGAGCAGTACCCCTGAGTGGCTCAGCTCACCAGATAAGTCCAGATTGAGCCTTTGGGGACTGAGGTCACCATTCCGACAACAAGACTCCTTACAATCACCGGATGCAAATGTTGGCTCTCCTAAAATGGAAGTGGCGAAAGAGTTTGCTTTCAGACGTACACAAAGTTTACGTAAAAGCAAAGATGCCGTAAGCAAAATGTTAAAATTTACAGCCAGTGCCATGGCTACTAAATTTAATGAGTTTAAACAGTCCATGAGTACCCCAACAAAGAGTGAGTCCTACTCCTCCTTGGGTCAGTCCTCGGAAGCGGACCGTGACAGTATTGATAGTAATGATATGGAGAACCAGGACACCCTCAAGAGTTTACCCAGGGGGTTTGGGGGCAGCCTGGATTACCTCCGCAGCAATGACAGAGACTCGGATGATTCAACCAGTGCTGACAAACTCTCCATTTGTAGTGATAAAAGAAACCCTTCCGGCCAACCTAAACAGAATCCATGTGAGTACAATGTCATGTCACCATTGGGTTACTATTTAACCTTGTTTTTTATTTGAAGTTTTTTTAAAATTATTTTGATTAAGGTGCAGAAGATTAAAGTGCACTGTTGGAATGCTTCAAAATAGTTTTGACTGCCTAGATTCTTGTTGCTCTGGTCCTCTTAGAGGTAAAAGGGAAAATGAAGCTGATCTGTTTGTTATGGCATCATATTGACTGTGTCCTGGTATTGTCCCTCACCAATATAAACTCCTTGTGCACGAGTTCTATGATGAGCAATCTGCATTCAGTCCTTCTGTTGTTTTATAGTAATAGATAGCTGAAGATTTAACTGTTAATGAATGAAAAGAGTTGATATTTAGTTCTGAATGATTTGATGCAACTGTGAAAATGTAGGTACAATGAACTACAGGAAGTCAAGGTGTTGAGTATGGTATCTTATACTTATTGGGTTGGGATGCCGTCATAAGATTGAAATAAGTTAAGGTATGCTGTTAAACTCCAATAAATCAAACTGAACACTTTAACATACCTGCTGTGGAGAGGTTTGTAGCACAGCCACAAGCTTGTTGTTTTAACGTTCTGAGATTCCCTGAAAACTAACCTAACCATGATAACAGTTAAATAAACAAACTGAATCCTGACTAACTGAAATATATAAATCCCTATAATTCAAAATCTCAGTGAACTGTGAGAGCAATAGTTATGTTATTCAACTTTGATAAAATGTCACATTATAAATTTTAAGATTTGCATTCGATAAAGTCTCTTGGGCTTAATTTGAATTTGATTTAAACAATATTTGTTTCACATGAAAACAGGAATGTGTTTGGCAAGCAGAATGGTCTTCTATCCTGATTTATTTATTTTTAAAGATTTCCCCTTTTATTTTCAATCAGATGCTGATGTTGAGGATAGCTGTTGTAAGACAGGTTCACTGTGGAGCTTGAGACAGATGCAGGACAATATAGCAGTAGAGGTTGAGATGAGCTCATGCTCTAGATGTAATGGGTGTAAATGTTTATTGTATGATGAGGAAATTATGACTGGCTGGTCTGCAGATGACTCGAATCTTAACACCAGGTATGGTCAACTCTACAGTCAGAATGTATCAAAATAAATAAATTTAGTATTTAAATAAAGGTACATTCTAATGTACATGTTCTTTCAATTGAAAACTTATCCTTAGATGCTCAGGCTCCAAATGTTTGATTATCCTTTAAGAAATTGATTCAGGAGTTGTTAGGTTAACTCCCCATGCTAAAAAAAAAAGTATTCCGATTTCCATGCTTGAAGGGGGCTGCAGCCATAGTTCAGGGGTAGGCATGTCGGACCATTTGTCCTCCTTTGATCATGTACTGCTCACAGGTTCCAATCCCTCAGTCAATCTCACCTAACTGAATTAGTCCCTTAGAGATGCTTTTAACGAGGCTTCCTCACAGTCTTGCAGCATATTTACTTTTTAACGGAGGGTGAAATAAATCTCGCTTGTATTGCTCATTTTGCACTTTGTAAGCCAAACATCTGGATGCCCGTTATTTAGTGAACAGAACTGTAGTCAGATAGAAATAAACATGGTTTATTTGCTCTATCAGATTGATGGCCTCTGCCAACTTTAACCCAAATTATCCACTTCTGCCACGGCTACTTATACATCATTATGTGACACACTAAACATAAAGCTTAAAATACCAGAAACTCATTACGGAAAGATAATTCTTTCTTTCAAATATATAGTACCTTGAATGTAAAAAATTCTTCAAAGGTGGTCAATTTAGCCCAGTGTTTTTATGAAGAACATTACAACATTGTAAAAACATTACAAGGTAGATAACAAAGCCGCTTTAGTCTCACACACATTCAAGATATGGTCACAGTAGCAGATGTATTAACAATACTGCAAGAAGTTTCGGGGGAGATTTGTAATTTGTAATGGACTCCAATCAAGCATATGCAATCAATTCTGGAATCTTAATGGTTGCTTTAGGTCCCTGTGTACTGTGTGATCTTCAAGGGGCAATACAAAATCAACACCTTTTGTCTTAGTTAAACCATTTTATGCATTCTGCTATTATCTTTATATCAACCGCAAATTTTTCAGATTATATTGGTTTTCTGTTTTCTTTATTTTTCAGCTGTATATTTTGCAATGCAAAGTTAGTCCCACACCTTCAGGTTTTTGTCAAGGTGAGTGACTGTGTTAAGCATAAATAAGAGATGTCCTGTTAAAGATTTTATGAGGGATACCTTAAACTCAGTCCACATGCAAACTATTTTCGGAATCAAATGACATCTAGTTTTATACATAAATCAGATACATAAAATCTAGTTTAAGTATTATTTTAGTACTTATAAATGGATAGTTATAAAGCCATGAGGATTGCTTATGTTCTTTTCAATTTTGCATTTCTTATTATAGAACTTTGTTATTTGTTTGTTGATTAAATTCCTGAATTCCTATTTGTTTTTCATTTAAGGACTGGAGAGTGGATGAACGGTCTCATAAGCATAGAAAAGCAAATTCTGTTGGTAAAACTGTACAACGTCAGACCAGTTCATCGTCGTTATCTAACTGTGATCACGATGGAGTGTTATTTGGCGAGGAGGCTAAAACTCTCCCACATAACTCTGACATGCCTCACAATGACAAGGTAGACTTACCTGTGGAAATTCCCTCGAACGTTACTGCTAATGCAACTGAACCGGTGTCCATGACGTCGGCACGTAGGCGCTGCACCAGTGAGTGTATGACAACAGCCACTGATTATCTCCCCTCGGGATCATCATTGGACTCATCTGATGGGTGCACCATTTCCCGTCCACCATTGTCACCTATCATCATTGATGAGGAGTGTGAATTGCCGTCCAATCCATCTCATGTAACGGATCTAAACAAAGATTACATGTCCAGGTATGTTACACTGTCTACTTAGAGAGCTCATTCAGTCGATAACTCTTCAGCAAGACCGTGTACCCAACCATTATTTTTTGTGTGTCTTCTTTTGTATTGTATAAGCACAAGCGACAGAGAGCATACACACAAAAACAAAAGAAAGACACTGGCTGATATATGTGGTTTGATAGGTACTTCCATTTCTTCCGACTCTTTTACTTTAAATGTACATTGTAGTCTTGGCTTTTGATAAATGTGTTAATTTGCGTGCAGCTCTATACATTATATCAAGTCTTGTCTTTAGTGTGGCATATTAACTGGGTTTTGTTTTGTCTCGGTATTCGTTCACAGGTCCAGTTCTAACGTTGAACCCATCGTTATCCCGTACCTAAGTCCATTAGTATTGAGGAAGGAGGTAGAGACTGTTCTAGACAGTGAGGGAGATATGTCATTGGCAGACGATAGCTTTGTGGATGACCACCCAATTGTCTTCTGGAATCTAGTAAGTGTTTCCACAAACACCATGGTTTTCAACTGTTAAATAAACTTAAGGGTTTTTATGCAGATGTAATTTGAGTTTTCATAGAGTGTTATAGAATTGTGTGTGTCTAGTCTGAAATTAGAATCATCTTTATCATTTAAAAATGAAAAAAAAAACATGTGATTTATGTCAAATATTCCCATCGATTGATTCAAAATAATTTATAACATATGTAAAGCATTGGTCGCCCTGTTATTGGCTTGCAGTGAAGTAAAGCAATAATTTATGCCTCTGTTGTGAATAAATTCAACATTTTGTTTGTTTGCAGTTGTGGTATTTAAGACGTATTGAATTAGTCAGTCATTTACCAGGATATATTCTTACTGCCAAATCACTAAACCCCACAGCTGATCAGGATGAGGAAGTGAATAGCCATGTAAGTTTGGGTATTTTGGGGGCATAGTGTTAGCTAGAAGGGTGTCTCAGTGTCTTTTAGACGCCCTGTTTCAGTCAAAGTTAACATGGAAAAGATAGGAGAACAGTAAAATGAGACACCATTGTGTTCCATTGTAAGCTTTAGATAATTACTTCTTGATAAAGCTGGATATCCACACACTCAAATACTGGTTTCAACTCCATATTGACAGATGTTTTTTTTATTCAACAATAACAAATCAGAACACTACAAAGAACAAATATTTTAAAGAAACCTCAGTGTCTTCATTAATTATATTTGATGAATGTTGAGATGGGGACAGATTTGCATTCCTACACCTGGATTGACATTTGGATAATTATTAGACTACATATCTTTATATTTTAACATCCAGCAGTGGTCTGTGCTGGTGATTTCTTACCGTTTATGATCATGTTTGGGCTGTAATTGAAGTGCTGGTCAACAGACAAGTTATCCCCAATAGCTGGGACTTGTTTTCTTCCATTGATTGATTGAGATGTAATTTATGTTTTGACAGAAGAAATCCAGCAGTACATATGACTACAGGAATGTTCATGTGCGCCCTGTTTGGGATAACGTGAGGATGAGAGAGGAAGAATATGGCTCTCCAATGTACATGGAGTGGAACTCCGGTAAAAACTCTATATAACACATGTATTCCTTACAATAGCCAGTAGATCTCAGCAACAAAAATCTGTCTTCATTGTTATAATGTTGTGGGAAATTCTGTTTACAATAATTTGCGTCAGTTGTTTAGATTTGACTGTAGTTGTAAGCACAACTGCTGGAGTATTTTACATTTAGAAATAAAACCTGAAACATTATTAATGTTCAACACCATGATATATGTTTATAATAAAATAACCTCAGTTATATGTTTAG
>JAVFBX010219489.1:0-11450 GCA_034783855.1 Mopalia kennerleyi | reverse complement strand
CGGAAACTGCCGAGGGCGACACGCTTGACCGCTTTTGCTGCGGACAGCACAGTCGCTGCGAACAATAGCGAGGAACAGATTTTCTGGCTGACCGAGTGAGAAACAATAGTGCTTCTAATCCCCTTATACTATATCCCAGGGTATATAGGTGAGTCACACGATATGGCTCCGGGGTGTTTTTTATGAGGTTTCCTCACAATTTCCCACCGCATTTAGGCAAGGAACTGTGTGAAGTGGACAATCTGTCATCCTATAAGTGAAATACCCTTGACTACGACGTTAAACCCAAATCAAACCAACAAACTATGATAAAATTGTAATGTGTGGGCTGCAAGTAAAATGTAGTTTTTTAACATTAATTTCAAAAAAAATGTTTGTATCTAGTCCATATGCTCCAGTTTCTTATAACTAGAGAATTACTTATTAAACGTGAATTATTATGTGAAATATTCTTTTATATCCTACATTTTATAGCATTTCCCCCTCTTCAAAATGATGCATACTGATTCAAAATTTAGTCTATAAAAAGTCCTTGATTCATAGGAGTGCAATATAACAGCTGGATGCATGTTAATATCAACTATGGCGGTCATTCAAATTATGTAAAACACCAATATGCTATTTCTTACACCCAGGTTAAGACGCTATTAATCCAGATGATATTAGATGGCCAGTCACCGGACTTGATAGAAGATGTCCTCTCTGTGAACGCTGTGGAGAAATGGACACCACGGACTGTAGTTCAAAATGCAGTTGTCTCCCTTATCCAAACTCTTGTGTAGGTATAAATAGTTTGCATATGGGCGTTTGATTAGTCGTTTGGTCAGGAGTTGTTTGAAACGGACATAGTGGTTGTGTAAACGAAATTTCCTTGAGTATAACGTTAAGTTAGTACTCCTCAAATTAAGTAGTTATCCACCAAACAATAATCATGCAGTCTGCGTTATCTCAGGGGAGGATGAAATTAAAGACATCATCGTTGCCATTACCCAGTAAATATATCTTCAGCCATCAATCAGAACCTACAACAGCATCAATCTACGAACAGGATCATGCATATTACTCTCCCCTGGTTTGGACAAACAGGGGGGTGGTTGGAGGGAGCTTCCGTAAAGTTCTGTTGCCCCAGGGCCCTGGCAGCTAAAAAGCAACACAAGTTCGATCTGTTTCTGATGTTTTTGCATTAGGCCTTATCATTGTCGTCAGTGATGTTGAGGGGGGGGTTCCCATTGTTTGACATGCTGTCATTAGAGTGATTTAACCTTAAGTATGAAACAAATTCCCAATAAAATAAACAATTTAATCATCAGACTGATCACATACCAGATCAAAAGAATCTCAAAACAGAAATTGAATATTGAAACTTCAAAGTGTATTTTTCCAGCAGCCCAACAACCGAGGACTTACTATATGCAAATAGGGAAATGTCGTACTTAAAATCCGTGTTTGAATTCCATCAAATGCTAACCAGAGGGTTACTGGGAGGGAACTTCCTGTCGCACTCCGAGCTATTTGAGCAACACAAACGGAACACAAACGGATCTGTTTATTATGTCTTTGCATTGTGACTTGTGATTGTCCTGTCCTTAATTGTTTGGTGCCAGTGACATCCGTTTTTGTGTTTGTTTATTTGTTTGTTCACCAATTGGGATGTGGATAAAATAGAATGGTGTTTTACCCCATACAAAACTTTTATTTGCATGTTTAAGACCTGCTGTTGCAACCATAGTCCCATGGTAATCCCATTACTCTACAATACCTTTTAAATGACTTTATAATATGCTCACTGAAAAAACAAATTAAAGGCTCAAATTTAACTATGAGCAATTAAAAGTTCAACATAAAAGAATTAAGTATCATCAAATTTGAGTATTTAAAACAATTTTTTATCCCTTTTGAGCACAATGTGTCCATCCATACCTGAACAATTTTAACACTGTTTAATTTCCACAGGGGTAATGAGAGTGAATATGATTTGAGAGGAAATCAGCCGTTATCAATCCTGAAGATAATTGTGGCATCTGTACAGGAACATCAAGATGCTGAGTAAGTCAAACAATGGATGTCTATGTCGACACTAGCTTATGATTGTTCACTATTGTGTTGGTTTCCAGAGTCGCCGAAGGAAGGATGAATTCTATCTATCCTTATGACGGCTCAGTATGCCGTAATATATATGTGTGAAATAATGTATTGCATTATTAAAAGGCGACTTGTGCCTTTGGGTGCACCAGACTTAAAGTACGATCAATATTATGCAATTAGATTAGAAAATTTAACGTTTTTGATCACATGGGGACATATGGTTTAGGAAAATGTATGACTTGATAAACTTATGAACCACACTATATATCCCTGTGATCTGTCTTAGGAAACATGCGAAGCCTATGTTGGACGTAATTACCATGATGTCCAGTACTGAAAGCATTGCGTTGTCTTGGTAGTTATGTACAACGTTAGCTACGCATGCTTCATAATACAGGCCCCTGGGCAATGAGTTCTGCCAATTACAGATTTTCAAAGTTTAAAAGGCTTGTAGTTGTTAGCGAATCAGACTTCTGATCCTCCTTCCATGTATCATTCACAGGATGGATTCCCCTCGTCAACCTCCGGTATATGAGGGAGTTACTAGGGGTGGCTTCGATATCGTGGGGTTGGTTTTGCCGAGGTTTACTTCTAAGTTTTCCACCCTGGGGTAAAACATTCAACCCCAATCAAACAAAGAAACTAATGATTAATAAGCCACCCTTTTTCGGATTTAAAAAGCATTGTTTGTTTCACACCAGTGTTGTAAATCTCTTCTTTTCTCTCAGAATCATGTCAACAATTATTATATATATATATATATATAAGTAATCAAATTTACTCCTTCATTTATTCAAAATTTATTCAAAATATGAGATTAAGATGAACTCACATTAAGATTGTGTAACTAGACCCAGGACTTAGGAGCATGATATGGGTATTTGTTATGTAAAACGATAATATAAGCTACCAACTTGTCTGTATATCCATTCGCCTGTAAACTTAAACTATTAGCCTGACTCAAGATAAAATACTTTTGTAGAGGTGATTTGGTATGTTCTGAGGATTTGGTCTCGGTACTACGGCCATTTTGTGCGGATTCTTCAGTACCTGCTCAGACCAGGCTAGATATACTGGAAATGTTGGAAAAGGTATGGTACTTCAAACAAATTGTGTCGCTGTGTTTTTTAAATAATTTATAATATTCAAGAGTAGAAATTCAGTTATACTTTTCATTATGAAGAACAACTGTAAAATGTTTTGTTTTTGTTGTCAAGAAAGATTCCATTTCACAATTTCCAATATTTAGTAAACAACTTGACAATGTTTTGTGGAAATCAGTGTGGTGCTATTGTTTAAAATTATTAACACTTCTATAAATTGCATTTGTTTGGAATAATTTGAGATGGTAATTTGATATTTGTAGGCATTCCCAGTGTCAGATGAAGACATGGTTTTATTAACACTGTACAGAACCAATGCTATCGTCACTACAGGATGGACTGAACACAAACAGGTTTAGCATACATTTTATTTTCTCTTAGTTGGACCTTAATTTCCCAAATGGTTGATACCTAGAAAACTAAAATAAAAATAAAATAATTCAATGTCCACTGGACGATTTTTAATTTATTCATTAAAAAAATCGGCGAACTTATGGCGATTCAAACATGTAACATTTATTAGCACATAAAGCTCAGTGATAGCGAGTGACATCACAAATGGATAATAACACGTGACTTGTATCTATAGAAACATCGCCGCCATTTTACTATTCTCCAGATTTTTTCTCAACTGTCCAGTCTTAGCAACAAATCGTGTATCTCCGGTACGGACTCGGCATTATCCGACTCAGATTGCTGCGAAGGGAATTTCCCCTGCTTATGTCACAGCTTGAAAAACTTGTTTGTAAAGTTGCAAGTTTGTAAGTGAATATAAAATAAATCTACGAACCGGAAAAATACGGGATATTTTTTTAAAATTAGTTTGCAATATTATCTTTGGAATTGAGTCACTTTAAATCTGATTTAAACCCATTTGGGAAGACCTTTAAGGCAAGTTATGACTTATCTTGGAGTATGTTTTAGTCACAAGTTTTGGCATTTTCCAAGAAAGCAAAAAAACACTCTATAGCGCTCATACTTTATGTTAACAAATACAGATGCAAGTCATTTGTATAAGGCCAGCAGCTGTTGCATAATGGTTTGTGTGGGCACTTACTTAGTAATGCACTTCGATTCACACATGATGTGGCTCGAGCAATCGTATGGGTGGTTTTACAAGGGTTCCTGATGGTTCTCCACTGTAATAAGACAAGGAACAGCATAACGTGGACAGTCCGTCGTCATATAAGTGAAATAGCCTTGAGTACGACATTAAACCCCAATCAAACCAATTCATTTACTTCTTATGAGGTAACATAATACCAGGGAGGATTTGCATCATGTCAAATTTGAGGAAAAGTAATAAGTTTAGAAATAGATAAGCATGTTTTAATTATTACAAATGACACAGGTAAAGTAATTATAGATTCACAACTTTTGATTTTGTTCAAAGGACATTGATACAAACACTAGGTTCAAGTCAAGTCTGTAAGAAGATGGTGTATCTACACAAAAACTTTTTGTTAAAATAAATTCAGACATTTTTGATCAACCACTGTCTTAATGCAACTTAAAAAACAAAAAATATTTCATGTTCATTTATTGTGTTTCCAGCTGAAAGAAGATCAAGTGAACTCTGATGAAACAAGACAAAGTTTATTTAATGACCTAATTGGTAAAAGTACCAGTGTGGACCAGTACCTTTCTCTTAGTCAATTGCTCCGCCTTTGGCCCACTTTGCCAGCAAGCAGTTCCAGGTAAGTTTAGATGGTAATATTAATAACACTCTGCACAACTGGAACTTTTGGAATGAGGTTGGGTCTTGATGATCACTCAAGGTTGTGACCCCATGATTAAGGCTCTTTGTGTTATGTGTTATAAAGTCTTCACCTTCTCTACATAATTTACCTACTTTATAATCAATGGAGTTGACTGACCCATCAACCTGTAAGTCACATGTGATATGCAATATTCTACAACCATTCCAACCTTTATTTTAGTTATAAAACCACACCATAGCTAATAAAAAGAAGACTTGAAGTACAGCTTTTGTTTGATAAAATTCATATCTAATTAGTGACCAGAAGCTCTTGGCATCAGTGTCTTACACTGTAACAATGATTATATATATTTGTATACTTTAAACCCATTTATAAGCTGTACAAAAGAATGCAACTTGACCCAATATACATTCCTAAGGCTATATTATCATGATACATCGCCATAAAACAAGGGAAATAACCAGAAAGCAAAGTGAGTGAATAAATAATTGAAGAATGTCTGTTTGTTTCAGTAGTGCTGGTGACCCAGTTACCTCAACACCCTGGTCTCGTCTGTTCTGTGGTCTTGTTGGAACGGGAGAAGGGGAGAGAACCTCTGCTGTACTCCATCTCATACAGGATATGGGAGAAACGGACACTTTAACTGACAAGGTTTGCCTTTTGTTTTTATTAGTGACTTATAATCAACATTGGATTGGATAGACATTTGATTAACTGTGTGTGGATAAAGTAAGATTTTTAAAAAAATATTTCTTGGGTTGTGTGACGATTGAAATAATCCGTGTTTTTCTGTTTTTCAGACAATTCAGTATGTGAGTGACTTGCTGATAGAAAAAGGAGAATTAGTAGCCGGTGTAAAGTGTGTGCTATTATCATCACATAAACAACTCTATTCTAGTGCTGTTCTTCATCTCAAAGACATTAACCCGGTAAGCCTTCTACTTGGAACAGAAATTTAACGTTACTAATATTGTTTTTTCTCTTGGGATACCACTGTGTTGCAAAAATACTTTTCATAAAAAGGTGGTGACTCTGGCAATCGCAGAGTGTTTTTTAAGAGGTTTTCATCCGTAATTATTAAATTGTGAAGTGGACAATCCACCGTAATATAGTGAAATACCCTTGAGAAATGACATTAAACCCTCATCTAACAAAACCTAATATTGTGAAACTTCTGTGTGAGAGCAGCATGTTTAGCTGTATAGTGATGCTAAGCAAAATAGTCCAATGGGCAGTTGGGTGGGAGCTTCCTGGTGCTCTCAGAAATAAGAGGCAACTTGAGGGTGATCTGTTTGTTTTCTCTGGTCTTTGTTTAGGGGCATGCAGTCATATGAGTGAAATAACTTTAAGTCACTGTTAAATTCCAATCAAACAAACATAGTTCTCCTAATATTTAATAGTTTTATTTGTGTAACTTTACTTTTCAAGTAACCCTTGAGTTCGACGTTGAACTCCAATCAAACATGAAATATGCACAATCATGACATTAAACCAATGTTCTTGGGTTTATTATTTGTTTCCCAGGATTCTATAGAGGATGACGTGTTAGATCTGATATTACACCGAGGCCTCATCACAAACGTTGTGGAGTTTGCAATATATGAAAAACTCACATCTTTCATCATCCTTAAGCAAGTGAACAATCTACCTGCTGACAGTTATTTACTGGTGGACAATCTGGCAAAACAACTACAACAAGCTGGTTTCATTTCAGAGGCGGGGTCCTTGTTGTTACAATGCCGTGGCACACATCCAATATTACAAACATTCTCTGCTGCCAGAAATGTGTTAGGGAAATGGTTAAGACCATAGTGTTATATGCTAATACATGTTGTTTATGTTTTAAATTGATTTAAATAAAAAGGCAATATGTGTATTGCTGTATTTTTCTAAAACGAAATACGGACAAATTGTGCAAAGAGTAATCCCAGTTTCAGCTCAATGTAAATGATTGTTCCATTCAAACATGGTCAAACAAGGTATATTATTTATTACAAGAGATACTTAATATAAAATTGCTTGTTGGGCACTTATGACTTATAGGTTTCCAGTGAACAGTTTTTGTATTTTTCCACAATGGAAATTCAATTATTTTTCAAGACATGGCTTTATTTTAAGAAATAATCATTGAATCATATGACCATACAGATGAAACTAAATATGGGTGTGTGCAATGTGAATTTTGTTAGCTGTATTCAGCAATATATCAATTATCACCCAATGACCTAACAATTTTCAGGGCCATGGCTTAGTGGTCAGCCTATGTGCTTTCTAATATACCGTTCATGGGGCTAAGTCCGTCTGTAGGCCATCAGGTATATGAGTGAGTCACATGATTTAGCGGGGATGGGGTTTTTTTCCTCTTAGTTTTCCACCGTAAATCGGCAAAAAACAGCGTGAAGTGGACAATCGGTCGTCATATAAGTGAAATACCATTGAGTATCATGTTAAACCCCAATCAAACAAACATAACAAATCTCCATTAATATAAAATGTTGAACCCTGATAAGCAGGCGATTTGCACAGTTGTAATCATGAACCAGATTTGTTTTATTGTGAGTTTGACTTCTTTCATGCGTTTGTAAGTTACCACTGTAGTTTTCATTACCCATTGGGCTGGTGCTCTTATATAGATGAATTACAGCATAGAATTCTTAACAACCAGCCGTGCTGCTGTGAGAGAGGCCATCAATATTATAATCTCCATCGCATTATTTTGTTATTGAAAATATGTACTCCAACAGATATTGAGCAAGAGATATTCTAATGGTATGAAAAGAAATATTTCATTTAACTAAAAGTCATAAACTTAATTAGGATGTCATTTGCTTGATTTTTTTTCTTCAGAAAATTAATAAGTCTGGTGTCATTGATAATCCTAGAAATTATGTAAAGGTAGAAACGGCAAGCTTTGTTACTATGGCTAAAAGTGACACCATAAATTGTCCTCGATAATTTTGGTAGTTTGTGTTACCACAGAATCACATATGTTATAAACATTTTTTATATCGACACCAACCATCTTTTACTCTGGTTGTGTGAAATCTAAAAGTAAACAAAAAACTGAAAATTCTAAATATATAAATGAGGGTGTTTGTATTGAAATCAAATAATTTCCAATTTGCTTATGCAAGCAGTGTGCTTCTTGAATAGTCTTATTTCAATGTTGCTATTTAATTTTGGGATCTAAATATAATGCTGTTTGGTTTAACCTAATTGACAACAACTGTTTAAACAGGAGTGTTTTACATGTACATGTATGAACACGGTATTTGTGAAATAGAGTAGTGTGATAACTCCAAGAAGGACAAAAGTCTGTATGAGTTGATTCAATATTTCTGTTTCAAATTTTTACCAGTGAAGGATCGAACACAGATATATGGGGAGTAATGTATCTATAAACAATGGGAGAAAGAGTCTCTTCAAGAAATTCAGTAAGTATTTAGTCATTCATGAGGAAATTCTATGATTCTTGTCCAAATTTTTAGAGATGTTGGTGTTTTCATCATTCAGTTGTTGTCATTACATGTCATGGTATACATGATTGTCACTATAGTACGTTAGATGTACCTGACCACGATGATTGTGTCGCAGAGAAATAGTCAAATAATAATATCAGAATAAAATAACTGCAAAGAAAATCAAAATAAAGTTTAAAATGTCGGGGTGTGGATGAATTTTTAGCCTAAACTATTAGGAATTTGACAAAATAAGCCTAAAAAAACTGGTAAATTGAAAATTGTAAGGGGCTTCTTTGAAGTGGCCTTGCACTTGAAGCACAAATATATTTTTATTGAAGAGAGCATTTACTTGGGAGAGAAACATTAATTAAAGCAGTTTTACAGAACAAAAATTTACAAAGGACAACAACATACTTCCAGGATCAGCTACAATTGCAACAGTTCTATCCATAAGGCCGTATGAAAGTGGTTTGTGAAGGGTGTTGAGTTGGGTGATTAAACCTACTTAAAGGGTTGCAAAATAGCTGAGTGATTGAACCACCTGGTAGGGTTGCAGTGTAGGTGAGTGTTATATAAAGGCCTGCAATATAGTTATTGGCCGAGAATAGGAGTCCAGTTGTTGAGGTGGTATAAAAGGTTGCAGAGTAGTTCAGGGAATACAGTGTGAAAGGTGTAAAGACCTAAGTAGTAAAGAAAAGGGCGATTTCATGTTTTTGATAGAGCATATCTTGATATTTTTGCCGTGGGAAATGCCAGTAGACCTGGCAATGTCTATTTGCTATCAGACATTTCATCAGAATATAGATGCATGGACTTTGTTGAATTCAGTTTTATGCTTTGATCGAGCATTCAGTATGTCCATGGAAATTTCTTTCATTTGAAAAAAAACATACATGTAGGATGGGGAGGGTAAATTAATCCTGTTATCGTTACAAGGTTTCCACGATATTCATGTGAGGCAAAGTGAGAATTGAACAACCTGTCATTATATACTTGTATATTGAATGCTTGCTGAAGCCTGTGTGTATAGCTGGGTAGGAATAATCAATAGCCACAGTAGGGTTCAGTTTATCCAAAATAAAACAAATTCACACATTCAAATGGTTTTCAAAGTAATTTATTGCCACATGGATTTGTGATTAAATACAAAGCTGCAAATACATGGGAGTGATGGGACAATTAAAATAGAGCATTTAAACACAATCAAATTCATCACATCACCACCATAATAGAATTCCAGCTTCTTAAGACCTGGTGGAAAAATCATGTAGCAAAAGTCTCTAATAGTCAATACAAAATCCATAAAGAGGGTTGCACAAGGTCTGTATAATATACACCCTATTGGTGATGTGACAAAGTGAACTTTCTGCACAAGAAACCAAAACAAAGTCATAGCAAGCTGTTATTGAAAGCCTTTGCTCTCAATTGACCTAAAACATTGTGTGATTGATTTGTGTTTTAGCTGTGCTTGAGGGTATTTCACTTATATGACGGCGGTGTGTTCCAACAATAATTGATACTAGCACAACCAAGATGTGAAGGATTTCCATATTGTTGGATTAGCTGATTGCTTTGTAGTATTTTCAATAAATAATTAATGTATATTTTCTCTTCGCTGGAGAACAATTCAAAGAGTGTGCATTGATACATATATGATTAGCATTTGTATATAGAATTTGTATAAAAAATCACTGCACAAATATTAAAAGAAAATGGATGCAACAAAAAGTAGATTTCCCAATCCAAAATTATTCAATACGGTTCCTCGAATCATTTGACTCTTCAGTTTCTTGAGCTTATTTGACAATATTCCTGCATGTGTGATGCATGCGTGGCTTTTCTCTGTGCCCCAGAGCTTTTGGCTTTAGGAGATTTTGCTTACAGCCAAATTTTATCGAGATTATTAGTTGATGGTCCTTTCTCTGTTAGACGATCGTTGTGTGTCAGCAATGCAAGTAGTGATAATTGGGTATACCATTGATTATATTGATAACAACTGAATCATGTAAACATGAACATCTCTGATATGATTGAAAGAATTGCCAGAATTGTATTACTCTTCCTAATGACTAAATACTTATTGGATATCTAAAAGAGTCCATTTTCCCCCCTTACCTATAGATATATATTTCATACATCTGTTTTGTGTCATTGGTTAAAATGTTGCGATAGAAATATTAAATTCAAATCCGCAGACTTATCCTTTGTTGGAGTTTCTGCGTTACTCTTTTGTTACTGTGGGGTTGATTGTGACAATTTATTCCAAAAATAAATAAAATTCTCCCTAGCTTATTTGTCCTTTTATTCTTGAAAGAATCTTTTTTGATCATTAACTATGAGCTTTCCTTGTGTCTCTCATGGCTTTTTTTTTTTTTGACTGTCCAGGGAATTGAACCCAGGCCCCCTGATCAACAGTCAGACAACTGTACCACTAGACCATTCCTCTGCTACACATATTAATGCTTGGAACTTCATGCCAATCCTGTGTCAAGTACAAAATAAAAAACAATGACATTTCAACTGGGATGGTCTAAAGATTTAAAAATGTATTGCCATGCTTAATGGCTTTGACCAGATACGTATTTTGTTTGAATACTACCATTAATTACTTCTGATAGTCGATATATTTTTTGGAGTACTAACTTTTTACCAATTTAATTTTTAGCTCACATGAGCTTATCCGATCTTAATCTGTCCGTCGCCGTCGTAAACTTTCCACATTTTCGACTTCTTCTCAAGAACAACTTGGCCAAATTTGATCAGTAAGGGAAGGAGGTTCAGATTTGTTCATATGAACTCTTTGGGCCCCTTATTGGGGTCACACAAGAAAGGTCAAATTATGGACTTTTCACATTCTTCTCAAAAACTACTTGGCCAAATTTGATCAAACTTGGTATGCATGATCAGTAGGGGAATGGAGTTCAGTTTTGTCCATATGAACTCTTTGGGCCCCTTATTGGGGTCACACAGAGTCAAGAAAGGTCAAATTATGGACTTTTCACATTTTTGACTTCTTATCAAGAACTACTTGGCCAAATTTGATCCAACTTGGTACAAATGATCAGAGGGTCACATTATGG
>JAVFBX010219478.1:0-11452 GCA_034783855.1 Mopalia kennerleyi | reverse complement strand
GCTGATTTCGATCGGACCAGGTGGCGATCGGTACGGGTCCGTATGCGGAGACGTATACGGAGACGGACAAGTGGAAATGGCTCATGCGGCCCTCCGTACGGAGATTTCCCTGCTGACGTCATAACATTCTGAAAAACTCCCTTTCCCGCGAACTTTTGTAGCACACGTACGGACAATCGGATATAAGGATACACAAAAAACGTATCCGCATCCGTAGAAGTGGAAACACAAAAACGTATCTGCACAAGTGGAAACACAACAGACGCAACCTTCTTCGTACCCGCATCCGCGTCCGCATCCGTACAAATGGAAACGCCGCTTAAGCCGGGGTACCAATCTGCCGTTCTTGCGAGTGCGTGCGGTCTACTTGCAAAAACGTGGGCAAAATTCGGGGATCCGTACGTGGTGAGTACTGCCGTACTACGATTTTGGGAGCACGCAGTCACGCCTTAGCACTTTTAGTGCATGAGGAACTTTCGCTGCGTTCGAAGTTCGAACTGCGGTCAATCTACGGATTCACCCCCAGTACGGCTTCCTCAAAAAACGTACGGACCAAAAACTCGCAAGGTGGGTTGTAACCGGGGCTTTGAGACGAAACTTCCCTATGTATCAGACAGGTTGTAACACTCATTCTCTTTAAAAGCATATTCATTAGTTAATCTTTGTATCTCTGAAATACTCATTTGTAGACTGATGTATTCATAACTCATGCCGAATACCTTGTAAGCTACATTTTTACCAAAATTTATACACCATATTTATTGCCTTTGCCTTCTCTAGAGATGTCCATAGGTTACCCACTACACAACTCGAGATTAAGGTTTATTAAAAAACTTGTCTCTGGGAGTTATCTAGAGCATAAGATGATTCATCGATTTTAGTTAATGTACATCCCTGTGCCAGTGTTATTGCTTTTAGAAATATACATTAATGCTGTTGTTCAACTTCCTTCACTGGTCGTGTGACTGAGTGAGTCTTCTCAATTTCCCGAGAAAATGGATTATTGTTTTAACGTAGGCTTATGTACATACTGGAACCACTGCGACAATCAAAACACACTAGTATATTTACCTTGACACACTTTAATACTTAAGAAATATCATCTTTCATTTTGTATCAACACTTGATCGTGTTCTTTATTTATTTTGACCTGCCCAATCTGCAATAATCATTGAAATAGATCACAGGGCATGCGCTAAAACAACCGGTTGCTATGGCATCAATGCAGATTGCACAGGTGGCGTTTCTCCCCGGATTCCATAACAGGGAAATTGACAAGATGTTGGGACATAGGCGAATATAAATTCAATAAACTCTTGGAAATTGAACTATGATATTTTACAAGTTACTACAACAGTTACTGACCTATACGCCTACGTCAAATTAACGCAACTAGCCCTTCCTCGGATATACTTAAACCTTGAACATTACGATATTCCTTAAAGCATTGCGTTATGTGTCGTGATTTTAAGCCAAGGCGATCTGTTCGAAGACAACACATTGGAAGAATCTAAAAAGGCGACGATTGATTTTCTAACGCTGACATTACTGTCCTGGGGATAGACGCATTCAATAGAAGCTCAAGGATCCGAATCAACATCTCCGTACGTATCACAGTAAATATGGATTCAGTATTTAAGCAAGGCGAATGTGGACTTTACAAAGATAAGCATATTTCTCTTGTTTGTCGACGGACGGTTTGTGTCCAAGATAATTGTAACATCCAATCTCACCTATATTGTATGAGCATCTCGAGACCATATCAAGTTGACGCGTTTGGTGGGAAATGTCAAGAGCGACCAAGTACTTTTAAATTCATCGTTCTAAACTTTGTGTCGTCCGTCTTAGCCTAGTGATTTCTGAAACTATATACTAAAGACATCGAAAACGGATATTAAATATTTCTTACTCATCAAATTAAATGATGGAAGTATGAAGAAATTTGTGCCGATTCCCATACACAATGAAATCTTAGAGGTAAGTTGTTTTCTTAGTTAATTTCTTTATAGTTCTTAACATTTTCGCCTTAGCCAGTCAACTTTCTGTCGAGACTTGTATGGTGTAGGCCTGTAAACGAGCGGGTTCGCGGTTCTGCAGAACGGTTTTTTCTCTACACTACCAGTAATTTCCACACTATTTTGAATTTCTACAGTAGGGCCTACTGCTTGCGACATGGGACATTGTTCACCTCGTCAACTATGGGGCATTTGACCTTTTCTGGGGTTTTTTTAATTAAATTTTTTTTGGCCAGTTTTCTGTACACACATGTTACTAGAATACA
The DNA here is from genome assembly GCA_034783855.1 of Mopalia kennerleyi. Taxonomy (NCBI): domain Eukaryota; kingdom Metazoa; phylum Mollusca; class Polyplacophora; order Chitonida; family Mopaliidae; genus Mopalia; species Mopalia kennerleyi. The sequence continues at coordinate 9,171 of JAVFBX010219478.1, read as the reverse complement.
AACAAGTTCAAGTACAAAATAGCGACAAAAAAGGTATAGGCTAATGTTAATTTTTTTTTCTAACTCAACTTTTGAGAGATAATCTTGTATCCACTTAATGTCTATAACAGGGCGGATTTTCGGCTTATCTTTCAATTTTTATATTTGCTTATTGGTGTTTCCCCGTAAGAGAACACCTGGCGAAGAAATCGAATTTTGTAGCGGACCGCACGTGAGTGTATATACTTGTAATCGATATATGGATCACTTAGTATAGTCAACCACGATTCGTGAATAATGTAGAGGCCAATCTCGCAACAAAAAAATAATAATTTTTAAAAATGGCAAGTGGTAATGTTTAGACCCGTCGTCTAAAGTATTTGTCTGTAGAATTTTTTCGTCAACGAAGTAATTGTAGTCAGAGCAATTGTCCTCAAAGCATGTCAGTTGGGCGCCTGTCGCCAGAGCATATATATGTCAGCGGGGGAATTGTCGCCAGAGCATATGTCAGCGCATCTTCCCGAAGCAAGGTGGAAAAGAAGATCGTCGCATTAAGCCTCTCTTCTTTTCTTACCTTGCCTCCATAGGCAATAAAACCTGAGTTAGCTACAGTGTATACAGCAGCTACATTCGGATGACCTCTCTTTACTCTACCCAATCAGATTGGAGTTTTCTTCGAATAAGAAAGATGCGGTGTAAACAAACGCTTTTATTCCATCGAATTACAGCAAGGGATAGTAATGTGGAAGTCTCTTCTTACACATAGGAAGATGATGTCAGTGGGGCAATTTTCGCCAGAGCATATATAATTATGTCAGCAGGGCAATTGTCGCCGAAGCAGTTGACATATTTTCGGACCAATTGTCGTCGGAGCAATTATAGGGGTTGCTCAAGTGACAAGAGATTTAATGGTTCCTGGTTTCTCTTTAACAATGATTAACAAAGTGTAGTAATTATCGTGAGTGACTGTATTATAGGGCTCACAATCGAGTTGGACTGTATTGGCATTTCTACTCCATATGTGTAACGATATTAAATCCATTTGTAGACTTTGCAGCATCCAAGACAACTCGTCAAGGCCATCGTTTATTTACTTAATTGGCCGGACAAGCTTACTATCGTTTGTAAGCGGCAAACATTAAAATCCGACTTACTACTTTCCATTGACATTTGTAACAAATACGCTATAGATTTTCACATATAATTACTAGTTGCAAGTTTTATGATTATTTGTTCGGTGGCAGGCTGTGGCAACCAGACCAGGTAGGCAAGTATGAACAATCCAGAGCTCTGGTGGAAAAGCCTTTAGCCCCGAAGACATGTCGAAATGGCAGAGGTGGCTTCCCTGGTAACTCCAATAGTTGCTTGCATTTATGTTTTCTGATCACTGAAGCAAATTGTGGATATTAGAGATATTGTAGAATTGCTGCAAAGGACAGATTAACACAAACGCCTTTCATTATATAAAGATTAAGTACCTATATCGCCTCAATGTGTTGCCGGGCACGGGGTAATCTCTGTTTTTATGACAATCGTGAGATTGCGCATATTGGTGCCTTAAACATGAAATCCAATTTCAACTAAAGTGATTTTTATTTACCGGACAGGGAGAACACTCGGTGTTTCTATAGAACTGGTAGTTCTGTGCTGTGTTTTGCGATAGAAGGCCCTCTGACTAATGACAGTTTGTTTGAAGAGAAGCAGCGCTGTCTTTACTTAGCACTGGAGACATTTAACTTTCCAACATTATGGAAACGCTTCACATCTTAGTTGTGTTAGTGTCAATTATTGTTGGAATACACCACCGTCATATACGTGAAATATCCTTAAGCACAGCTAAACACCAATCAATCAACCACTCAATTGTGAAAGACGTGGATACATGTGCTTGATTGTCAAGTCAAATATATATGGTTGTATCCGCGGCGGAGGTGTGAAGTTTGTTGCCTTCTTCTTCTGCCTGGGCCCGCGGCGTAGTGGTTAGCGAGCGCGCTTTCTAACGCCTATACTTCGATTTACCATTCACAGGATCGAGTCCGTCTGTCGACCCTCAGTCACAAGATGTGGCTCCGGCAATCGCGGGGGTGGTTTTTACGAGGTTTCCTCCCGGTTTTCCACTATACTAGGGCAAGGAACAGTGTAAAGTGGACAATACGTCGTCATATAAGTGAAATACCCTTGAGTACGACGTTAAACCCCAATCAAACAAACAAACAATCAATCTTTGGTGTATAAATCTCTAAATGCAGAGATAAGACACCTATAGCTGTTTTATTATATGACGTCATTAAGTTAACACAACCATAAAACCGCACTGTGTAAAGACCTAAAAGAACCGGTGGTACCGGAACCAAGATCCATTTAACTTAGCTGATCAACTAAAAGGCAGAGAATAGATTAGAGTTCGGTGATTGGTTATAAAGGTGTGTATCATTTGCCAAATATCATTGGAGGATACGTTACGGTCAAACGTCTTATATATTTGACATGCGACCGTGTATCATAATTCATCGTTTTACTTGATGAATTAAGTCCAATGGATGATTATATAATAAAATACTCGTCAGTTCACAACAGTTACTTCCCTTATTGAGATTTATCCGACCAGCCGAAACCTAATTTTTAAATCTACGAAACAATATAACTTGTCACAGAAGAAAATGTTAAGGTACTCGAATATTGAAGGTTGCACGTTGTTTTGTCTTAAAAAACTTTTTTAAAAAAAGCGAAAAAAAAAAAGAGATGTTTGTCTGTAATAGAGGGTTGACTGTTGGAGTGTTTGTCTTCACGATTGCTGCAGAACAACTATTCGGAATATGATGTACGCCGTATCACACCATCCATCGTTAGACCGTTCGTAATTTAAGGGCGCATCAAAGGTTCGTAAATTGTGCGGTTCGCATCTTTGTGTGGCAACAGTTTGGTCGTGTATGGCGCGCCTGTTTTAACTTTACTTTGGATCCAAGCTGTTGATCCAGTTTTCCACTTTGCTAAACGAAAAAAAAAAAACCAACATTTTTTTAGCCGGCACGGTGTCATATGAGTGAAACAACCGTAAGTACGGCGTTGGATCCCTACCAAGCAAACAATATATTCTACCATAAGTGTTATAAATAAAAGGATATCATTATAACCGCTACGGTCATCCATAGTATTGATCATATTAGTTCTTATATAATAATAACCTTTCCAAAATGTATCTATATATATGACAGAGATAATTGTATAGGATTGAATTGTTTGTTCTTCACCTCGAACAAAACTGGTAATTAAAAGAAAGATTGAAGTGCACTACTTTACGAGGTAATCAAGCCCTGTTCGATGGCGGAGGTGATTCATTTGATACCAATTGTCGGGGTTAACTCTGAAGCTGTTAATCACGTAGACTAACTGTGCCATCTAAAAGGTCTTTATTGATTTAGTTTTTCTTCGGCAAAGATTACACAAAGAAATGTAGTGAATATCTTTCTGAATCGGAAAAGGGACTTCATGTTACATCCATTGGCAGACACACGACAGTATGTAATCACCGCTTACGTTACAAGAGTTCCACGTGACTTGTCATCCATTGAATTCCTACATCCGTAAGGTTCCTTCTCATTTAACTTTATATAAATTCAGTATTCATAATATCCCCTATGGCTAAAAGCTGTTTGTCTGAAGCGTAGCAATGCTGTCTTTATTCAGCACCGGAGGAAAATTAACTTTACAATATTATGGAAACGCTTCACATCTTGGTTGTGCTGGTGTCAATTATTGTGGAAAAAATCGCCGTCATATAAGTGAAATACCCTTAAGCACGTCATAAAACACCAACCAATCAAGTAATCAATCAATCCCACCATAATACGCTCTCTGGCTCAAGGGTAGTATGTTTCTAGTATAGATACACTGATTTACTTGGCATTAGAGAGACATTATTTTTCTAACAGAGTAGCAGAGGGTTGGGAAGAAACATCCTCTCAGAGGTATAAAAGGGGAACATGAAGCGGATCTCTTTGTATTACGTCTTTTATTTGTTCTGTTGTGTCATCGTTTGTTGACAGTAGCGTCAAGGATGGTTTCCTTCGCCCATTGGGCTGGCATGTCGCCATTTGAATGAAGTAACCTTAAAGGGAAAGACAACTGTTTTTCGACCTAAACTTATTATTTTTATTGTATATTTTCAATGCCAACCATCAGTATTGCACTTACAATCGAATTAGCATAGCCGTTAAGTAGTTGATTAAAAGAGCGGAGCTGACGCCATTGTTCCAAACGACAAATCATCTAGTCGTGGCTGTTCTCCATTGGTGACCGACCGTGTTTTCGAACAAAGACGTCAGTCTTGCCTATTAAATGAACTAATTAACGGCTATGCTTACTCAAATGCGAGTGCAATACTGATGTTTGTCTTTGCAAATATGCAATAACAATAATAAGTTTAGGTAAAAAAACAGTTGTCTTTCCATTTAAGCATGGCGTTGAATTCTTATCACAGAAACAAACAAAATCCAACAGAGTATAAACACGTTAATAACATTGTGTGGTTGTGTTATTGTGGAATACACCGCCGTCAAATAACGGAAATACCCTTTACTAGGTCAATAGACCTCTAGCGAGTTAGCAAGTGCGTTTTCTAAAGACTACTTCGATGTACCGTTCACGGGTTGGAGTCCGTCTGTCGATCCTCAGGTATAGAAGTGAGTGATGTGGCTCTGGCAATCGCTGGGATGGTTTTAACGACGTTTCGTCCCGGGTTACCTCCACAGTGTGAAGTGGAAAATCCGTCGTCATACCAGTGAAATACCCTGGAGTACGACATTAAACCCCAATCAAACAAACAATCAATTATTGTAGCATTCGAGCTCCCCAGTAGACCTGAATTATATAACAGGGTCTCATAGGTGTGTTTGTTATGCTCCCTTCCTGTTTTCAAGCATATTTTTAAAAAGTAAATGCACACAAAAATGTTTGCTGCTAGATTTTCATGCCTTAATGTTTCTGTCTCTATAACATTGAAAAGATGTTGATGGTAATCGCTACAGAATGAAAATGGCTGCTAATCGATGATAGCTATTTTAAAACGCTTTTTCAAGAATATGTATTGAATACAAATGGTTGCTTAAGTCAGAAATTATATGGCATGAAAAGTCCACCATACCCATATTTTCATCATGAGCTTCCAAAATGGCTACACTTTCATTTGTATATGCAGTGTGTTTCTCAAAAGACTTCGTATAGTCCGAAAACAATCAGTCATAATATCTTTTCACAACCAGCGTACTCAGTCTCATATTGCCTAAGGGGGGAGAAGGGGGCGTGGCGTAGTAGTGGTTATCGAGTGCGCTTTCTAACGCCTACTTCGATTTACCGTTCACGGGATCGAGTACGTCTGTCGATCCTCAGGTATATATGAACGAGTCACAAGATGTGGGACCGGCAATCGCAGGGGTGGTTTTCACGAGGTTTCCTCTCGGTTTTCCACCAAAATAGAGCATGGAACAGTGTGAAGTGGTCAATCCGTCGTCATATAAGTGAAATACGCTTGAGTACGACGTAAAACCCAAATCAAACAAAGAAATATATTGCCTTGGGTTAACTTGCACTTTCAGTAAGGAAATGTACAGCCCTTCGCTTTATAAGTGAAATCGCACGAGTACGAGGTTAACCCTAATAAAACAAACATACACATGTAATGGTTGTGCTATATAGAGTATATGGCTTTTGGAATACACCACTGCCATGAGGCTATGTGGAGCATAGCGCACAACACCAACTTATCAATCCATCCATCCATCTGTTCACCATTATACTGCAATTCCGTGGCTAGAAAATTAACGTCATTCCGTTGAAACTACATTGTATAGTTTGTTACACGAGTGTCATTTTCTATCCCGTAATTGGCTTTTAATACTGTTTTGTTGGTGATTTGTGAAGTAAAATGATAAGGGCCATTGCAGGAATCATTGAACCAGAATTCGTCTCATGTTTCAGATATATGGTTATGTTTTTACAATTACCAGATAAGGCCTATTATTGAAACCATCTATCAACTCCGTATATGTCTGCTTTCATCAGACGATTTGAAGTAATTTGATAAACTGGAGCTGGGAGGCAACATCCCTGAAATAGTTTTTATACGTTTAATGGAAAATGGACAGTCGAAAAATATATTGGAACTAAGGTTACCGCAATGTTCGATTGAACACGTATTTTTTTGCAAACGGTATTGCACGACGTAAGACTTTTAGGTATTGAAAAGAGCATCCATAATGGGTTAATTTAGACCAGAGTGTACTTTGGACATGATAAATAAAAACAGTCTCTGAGTACATTATAAACCGTACAATTTGTTATATGCTGTCTTATGGGTTTCAAGTTTTTCTTGAAAGACATATTTGGTTTGATTATTCTTCTTCTCCCTGGATTTCTCCTAAACTAAATAAGATATAAGTAAAAATACTAATACGATGTAATCAGAAAATAAATGGACTCTTCACTCATGTCGAGATAATTTTATATTTTGATGTCATTTTATCGCCATTTTGATTTTCTCTCTCTTAAATTTAGTAAAAAATTAATCAATTTAATAAAGAGTTCTAAAATTTAACAGACATTTAGTGTAAACCCATCGATCCACAATTTGAGAGATTGGAAAGGACTACTTCAATATCGTCCTAGATACGGTAGGTCAAATGTGTCACGTGGTCCCGAATTTTCGACTTCCGGTTATTGGTGCATATCGTTAAACTCGAATTTACTTCATGAGTTTACAAATGTGTTATTGCTTTTTGTCTGAGTTTAATAGATGTGACGTAGTTTCTTGTCAAAAATTTTAAATATATTTAGATGACATGGTATAATTTATCTTCTTTAAACTCACCGATTGATCTAGGCGTTTGTCTCTACATTTAATGATCAAATTTGATGTCATAATTAGATTCGAACAAAATGTATAGGCCACTCATATGGAAAGGCAAATTGGAAAAACAAAATGTTCAAAGAACCATTTATCATATTGATTTGTAATAAGTACATTTACTATTATGAAGACAATTACAGTTTGAGAAAATTGTGCCATTTGGATAGATAGTTTAAAATTTGTAACATCACCAAGATAGCCTGCAGTGTGTAAAACACATGCATTAATCTATCATTAATACACCACGGTTGCGGGTGGCGCATATAGTAACGCATTCGTCTTTAAAACAGAAGGTCGATACTTCGATACAACCGAAGCAAAGATTGTTTCTGTTATGTTTATCTCTTTTTCTTCTGTTAAAGTAACATTTATATTATTATAACTAAATCAGACTATCATTTCTTACGCCGAAATGTCTTAAACTTGAAAGCCCCTTATCTACAGTTATACCTCTAGTTTGTGATTGAAACCCATGAAATTGATTGTTGAAAGAATATATTTAAGGTAGTATAGTTTCTTTGGGGGGCGCAAGTTTGGAATTAAAGTATAGTTTATTGATTTGTTATGAAAACAGATGTGTCTAGACAATTTACCGGTAGTTGAGGGAAGTTTACTGTTGTTCTGGTCCTCTGTCTAAGGACAATGCTGTCTTTACTTTGGAGGGCAAATACGTTCCAGCATTATCAAAGCAGTTTAATATTTTGGTTGTTTTAGTGTCAGTTATTTCTGGAATACACCGCCGTCAGATAAGTGAAATATCCTTTAACACGGCGTAAACTGCCACAAATCAATCGATTATACGTCTTTGAAGTTTCTTTACGACAAGAAGCAAAAAGACAGCAAATAAAAACTTTTTTGAAGACATTCGGCAAAAGGAGGCAAAGAAACCCTGGATGTGGAATGGACTGCGTGGGTTGTTGTAAAGCTCATTGCCTTCAGGAACACATAAAGCTGGATTAAAATGGCTAAGGTCTAAACCATGATTCCCTCTTGTACCTTTAGTCTTGATTTTTACCGGTTGATTGTCAAGGCGATTTAATTGTAATCAATAAATCAGCCAAGAAGTGTGGTGCTGCTAGATGAACCTAAAAAGTAGTCTTTCCTTAACTTTGAAGGAAGATTAACTTTCCAACAATATTAAAAAACCTAACATTTTGTGGTTGCCCTAATTTGAATTATTGTTGGAATACATATATAATATAAGTGAAATACAGTTAAGCACGGCGTAAAACACCAATCAATCGATCGATCAATCAATCCATCCTATACAGTGTAACATTCACTGACTGCTATAAGTTTAACAAATCACCTAAAAACGAGTAAAAAAGTTTGAAAAAGGTAGACTTTTTGGCTGCTGGCTAGAGGGAGTTCCTCGTTGCCATGTTGCTCACGGAGCTACCTGGGGCCCTGGGGCTTTCAGAGCTAGGCGGTAACATGGAACCGATCTGTTTGTGGTGTCCTTGTATAACGTCCTGTGATTGTCCTAACTTGTCTATGTTTGATGTTGCCAGGGGTTTTGTGGGTGGTTTCCTTCACCCATTGAGCTGAGACGCCGTCGTGTGAGTTAAACCCCTATCAAACAAACAGTTCAAAACACAGCGTTAGAGTTTGAACTATAGGTACCCGGAAATTGAGTACAAGAGGATCAGCGTTTAAATGCCCTATTCAATATTTGTTTGCGTCATTTTGTCATATCAATGATTGCGAGGTATGTCGGTCTTAAGCTAGTGGTTGAGGATAAAAATCACTTCAACATAAATGAACAGTAATTCGCTTCTTTGTAGCTTTGCGTGCACAGCATCTACTAAACAACGCCCTACGGGGATGTGTTCGTGACGATTATTTTCGGTTATCCGTGTCAATTCAGTTGCGGATCTTTGTCCTGTGTAACAAACTTCCCTTTATGGCAGCTAGCGTGGATTTAAGTTAATCTGTAAAGCCATTTCTGTGAACTACTGGGAATTGTTAGTACTACTTTTACATCAATTCAGACCTAGTTAGTTCTGGAGCTCTATTAAATAAACAAGGCCATTAACTTTGGCTCGCCCGAACACCCTTTAATAATACATTAGGTCAATATCCGCTACAAACACAAGTTGACGACTCCCATAGCTGACTGAATCCAGTGTTTACGGACATCTAAGAGAGCCGACCCGCGGTTTGTCTCGCGTGGACCAAACTCTTCTCGCGTTAAGTTCGACCACGGCTATTGAGTCTGGCCGCACTGCATATTAAACTTTTCAAAAAGAACATGGCCGTCATGTGTCCAATTAACGCACAGTTGGCTT
>JAVFBX010219467.1:0-11452 GCA_034783855.1 Mopalia kennerleyi | reverse complement strand
TTGAAGTGCTATATTTCAAAGTTGGATCAACTTGGTTTACAGAAATTGCATATTAAACAGTTGAAATATAAAGATGATTGGTCTTTATGTTGCACAGAGCTTATAAAATATGGAAACTCAAAAGATAAAGACAGGGAGTCTGCAAAACTTAAAGACAAGCATTTATCTCCCCACATACTCCATATAACATATCTTATAAAATACTTGAAATGGAATTTGAAAATGATCTACCTTCTTTAGCCTTATCACTAGTGACCTCCTCTTTATTGACTTCTGAAACAGTGTCAGTGTCTAAGAACAAAGAAAAAAAAAACAGTTTTAGATAACCCAACATTTCAATCTTTGAAAATCATTTTTAAACATGTGACTTGTTGCTGCCTTTGATCAATAATAATAATTATCTTTATTTTAACTTGAAACCACATTATAGGACAAAAGGCCTCTCTCATGTGGGTCGATATAATAATTCAAGTATGGTAAAGTGGAATGTAACCATTCCTTAAGTAAATACGACTGACAGATTGCCAGCATTAAAGATTATCCTACATGTATACATGATTTATTATAAATTGATCAAAGAGTTAAATCATTTATAATACTTATTACACTAATAAGGGTGCTATTATATACTGGATGATAAGAGAGAAATGCATGTAAAAATAGACATAAAATTCAACTTATTGTTAATGCCATGTAACTGTCTGGCATCTCATTATGTCTAGCCCATATTAAGTAGGCAGGTCATCATATGAGTGAAAGGTATAAACTCCATAATTTAATGTTCCTTCAGTACTAAGTAAATACAGTATAACTATGCTTGGGACATACCACCCTTAGACTTATCGTACTAGGGAAACGGTCTACCTGTATTGGTGGCTGGAGTAGTCTCCCCATTGGCTGAGGTTTGTTCGCCTTCTGTACACTCTGCGAGAATTTCTGGCTCCTGTTATAAGCACAAAGATATTTGAACAATATTATAAAATACTCATTACTCATCTAAGAATTCAGTACAATAGACAGAAATTCTAGAAAAATGTGACGTGTACTGAGGGACAGTTGAGTTCTGTTAACTGAAGTTACTCTACAGCGAGTTGTTTTTACATAGTAAGGAGAAGTTATATATCATCAACTTTTTCCCATGACCAAGAGGGATATTTTTTTAAGACTATGTTTAAAGAGAAAGACCATACAGTAAACACAACAATAATATAACAGACAGTTAGTTAACATATAGACTTACAGGGGGAAGTACTTCAATCTCTCCATCTTTAAAAGCTTGTATGGCTTCATCAACCAGTTTCTCTGCATTTAAAACTTCCAGTCTGTGCTCTGAACGTTACACAAAAAAAAAAATATATTATTGTGGACGTTTCTGCCAAAGATTGTCACAGTTTATTGTTATATATTAACAATAAATGTACAAAATATAATCTGGAAATAGTGTTTTAATCCAACAGGACATAATCATTTTACAAATGTGACCAGCTCCAGCAAAATACACACTTGGTCTTGTTTTGAGTACTAATATAAAAGTAAGAATGGCATACCAGGTCAATATTGAGATTTTAGCGAAAATAAACTGAAGCAACTGTAGAGTTTGGTGTTATTAAATTAAGGTAATGTTGCTATGGAATTTTGGTCAGTTTTAGAGATATTATATCATATAATATATGCATTTGAAGGCAATCTAAAGCTTTTTTTCAATATCCTAATAACTCAATTTTCATTTTTTGCGACTTAGTCTGTATTTTGCTGGAGCGTGTCACAAATGTTATTGTGTAAACAAAGATGTCAGTGCTGAATATATATTAGAGGTATGTTGTATTCATACGATATACTAGTTGGACTGTTGTTTTGTTTTAGGTACCATATCTAAAAGTAGATTGCTAAGTTGGTGATTAAAGCGGTGCTTACGGGTATTTCATATGGCCACAATGTGCGCTAACAGTAATAAGATACACAACCATAATATGATAAGTGTTTCCTTCATCCATTGCTTCCTGAAGACAGTGTGATTAAGAGGGCTTTACAAAGCACTGAAAATTCCTAGTTATTTTTCAGAAAAGATTAAAGCTTTTTAAGTAGATTATTGAAATATACTCCTTTGACTACATAGGATCTTATTGTTTTCATAATTTTACCTTCTGCCAGTCTTTGTATACAAGAACTTTTCCCACTGAACAGCTTCCCCAACACACAAGCTTTGATTGGAAATGCTGGAAACTTTGGAGCCTGTGGTGGTGGCTAAAAGATCGAATAAAACAAAATTATTGAAGTAAATCTGACACATGTTGTGATAATAAAAGATAATAATTTTGGAGTTTGAGGTAGGGCTATAATATCTGGAAATAAAACATATCAGAAGCACATGATTTGAAAGTCTATAAGGACTAGAATATAAGGATGGTGTTTACAATGACAGTAATAATCTAACGATAGGTTGTGTAGACACTATGTATTCCTTGTTAGGTTGATGGATTCATGACATGGTGAGATGAATAGAAAATTTATATGTGTCTGTAATATTCAGATCTCTTGATAATAAAAAATAGAACTTATTTGAAGTCTTGAATTCCAATTTTTTAAAATTGTAAAAATGTCTCCCTCCCACCCTCCCAGTATGAATGTTGATATGGCCATTATATTTATATCAGTATTATATTGCTATTTGGTGCCATAAGTAACTAGACTATCAAAATCTTTCCTTATATCAGATTTTTACTCAAAATAGACATATATTAACAGTCAGCATTTTAAAACTATGAATGTAAGAATTAAAATCACTGCAAAGTAGATGTTACAAATAGTACATACTGTTGGTGGATGAACAATTTTGAAGAGTCTATGAACAACATGTCCTAGTATAGGGTTATTTCTGGGAGGGCCATTTGTTTCACTGGATTCCTTAGGCTGCCATTCTCCAACCATATTCTGTAGAAAAGAATGACATTACCAGTTATAAAACAGTGTATCTTCTTAATTTCTTAGAAAGAAAAGACAATTAAAGCTTAAAACTAGTAACTAAGTTAAACCTGGATTTTTTAATAAATTAACACATACAAAGAAAGGTCTAAAGGGTTAATTGAAACTGCCCTTAAACCAACAGCTGACAGGCCTACATCTAGTCACTGAATGACTATTGTCTCATTGTCGGGGGAAAATCACTGAAAACTTTATCCATGGGAACAGACCCTAATGTCAATGAATTCTATAACATACTTTATATTCAAGAAGATCCCCTTCATCCAGCAGTTTTTGTCTCTCCTCCTCAAGGACCTGTTCGGGGGTGATTCCTGGGGGTACTGCATCCTCTGTCACCTCATAGAGGGGTTGACCTGCTACGAACAAACTGGTCCATTCCCTCATCAACTTAGGGGGTAGCAATCTGATAGGACAGGATAAAGTTCACCATGTAAGAGAGATGAGAGATGAGTTAGAATTATTACTGGCAGCCTGTACAAATTGTTTCGTTTCAGTGGTAATTACTATAACATTACTTTTAAAGCTTTACCTTGTTTTCAGAGAAAAATTTCGATCTACATCATAGTATGTAATTTAAATCAGTAATACATTTCAGCATTATTATATAATAGTGGTCACAATACCAATGAATCTTGTTGGATGAATATTAACATCCTTTTTCCAGTCATGAGGTTTTTTCCATGCAGTTTGAAACCTCAATTTACTTGGTTTTACTTCTTAAGTTTTAGTCATTCTATTATTTTTTGCCACACAAGTATTAATTGGTCTTAACATAATTATTAGAAATATAAAAAAAAATGTGCTATTTTGTTTATTTACACAACCATCAGGTGTGCCGAGAATAAACTGTTATCAACATACTTGTTTGTGAGTTCCCTGTATTCAGCCACTTTACTGGAGAAGTCGACTATCTGTAGAAGAGTCTCCATACAGGTGTCATAATGTTTTCTGTACCTGGCCTCTGCTCTATCAGCCGCTATCTGGTCGTGTAATTCCTCATCTTTCTTTATCTGCTCCTCATATTCTACCTTAGCAAGGCGAGCCATTTCCTGACAACATCATGGAGAACATATCTACTTTTACAAAACTTTAACTTCTATCTGCCCGAAGTATTAACTAATTAAGATCTGTGCATAATTAAGACTTTAATGATTCTAAACAAAAATTATAAATAAATAAAGAAATTTAAATTGGAGTTTTTTGTGTTCAAAATATTTGCACCAGCCTCAAGAGTACGTGACACATAAATTCATTAGAGATGATACAAAAGTGTCAATTTTACCAATCTGTTTGTTCTTATCAATACTTAATATAATGTTAACAGACAATCAGATAAATAAGAAAGTTACAGATAGGGATCTAGAAATGTTGCTAAGGCAAATGATTTAATCTGTAAAAGTGGTAACAACATTCATAAAAATTTGCTCAATTTTTACAAAAAAACATATATCACAAACGTCATTCACATCAGTGGACTGCCGGCTAGGCCCTTTCAGAACATTATCAGATTCCCAGGTATGCTTATGGTTGAGCCTACCAAAAAGTCGGCAAACTACTGCCGAGTATTTCTTCTACCTGAAGAACTGTTACATTACAGTTAGACAATAGTAGTAAAATACACACATTTTCCCTGTTCATAGCCTCCTCGAAATCCTTCAAGCGTCTCTCTTCATAGAGCTGTTCTCTGGTCATTCTGTTTTTCCGAATGACATTTTTCTCGTGACGGACTTGTAAGAGCTGGACAGCAATACGCCTCTCCTGCTGGGACTGTCGCATCAATCTGTTTACTAACATTTCCTCTCGTCTTGCCTCCTATACTCAAGCATAAAGAAAAGGAAACAGAAGTGAGTAATCTAAACATATATCAATGGAAGTCATGGGATACATGAGAATGGAGCATCAGGCAATGGGCTAATCAGTGTGTAATAAAAGACTTTATTGCTAAAGATTCTGAATACAATTTCAGGAGAGTGATTTATGAAATGTGGATATTAGCGTTATAACTAAATTGTTGCATTCCATACATAATATAAATAGTTTGTTTGTTTGTTTGATTGGTGTCTAACGTCGTACTCAAGGGTATTTCACTTAAATGATGACGGAGACAAAAATAAAACGTACAAACAGATTAGCTTCCTGTTCCCTTTAGTTCTGAGAACACCAGGGCAACAGAAACCTCCTCTTTTCTCGCCTCTTACGATCGACTGAGGAAGTCGAGGGAGTATTCTGCAGGACTGACCAACCCGCTCCCCCACAGGGCGGATTTTCTATGAGTTGGAAGAGTTGGACTATGCACCAGCTGTTGACGATCTTGAACAGTGCGAAGATATTGCATTTTTTTAAGTCATTTTTGAAATCCCTCAAATGTTTATGTTAAATTGTTGCAGTCTAAAAGATTTGCCACACATTTACACAAGTTAAGCATCTCAGAAATTCTTGGTGCAGGTGGCAAAAATACACACGATCACAGTAGAGTTTGTAACGATTCCTACAGTTTCAATGTCTTGGATGTTCTATTGTAGTATTTATTTAACAGGAAGTGAATAGAAATAAGCACATCCGTGTTTTGTTGGATGGGAGAAAGTAGTGACAGGAAATGCCCATTTAATAATGAAAGAGATCAATATATTGAAATAAAAAATGATGTAATTGTATTTATGAAGCAAATCCCATAATAAACCTTATGGCAAAATTCTATAACAGTTTATCCGTCTGTTTCTGTGATGAGAAGGTGGTGATCTGAGAAGAATACCGGTATGTTCCTGAGTGGTTGTGATTTAGAAGACAGGACTAAATCAAGGATTCCCCCAAGACGATGAGTTGGACTACGCACTAACTGTTGAAGATGTTGAACAGTTTGAAGATTTTGCAATTTTTTGAAGTCCAAGTTGAAATCTCCCCCAATGATAATGTTGTTGCAGTTTAGAAGATTTGCCTCACATTTACACAAATTTATCAGCTCAGAAATTCTTGGTGATAATTTGGTCCATGATGATGCAGGTGGCACATAAACACACACGATCACAGTAGAGTTTGTAATAATTCCTACAGTTTCAATGTCTTGTATGTTGTATTGTAGTACTTTTTTAACAGGAAGTGAACAGTAAATGGCACATCCATGTTTTGTCGGGTGGGACACACATACTTTTCCATTTAGTTGGTAATTTTTGTAACATTTCACATTTGTTTCAACAAGGCAAAGAACACTGAGACTGGAACTGCTTATGAATGTATCTTTCAACAAGTCTTCATAATGAGTCTTTAGAGATCTAACATTAAGGAATGCTATGTTGAATTTGTTACATGTGTTTAATTCCTCAAATGTAAAATGGTTCACTTTCGTCAGACGCTCCATTTCTTCTAAAGCAGATTTGTTTACACGGATTTTGGAAGGATGGAATGCACAGACCTTCAGACCCTTTCTGTTTTTGGCACGACTCAACATTGTGTATAACTGTCCTGGCATTGTAGCTAATTTATTACCATGAGTTTCCATATCCGCGATCATAGTTTGAAAGGTGCTTCCCTGAGATTTGTGTACTGTGATACCCCAAGCCAATGATCCAGGATATTGTGTTCTTTCCATCTGGATTGATTTTGCTTTCTCTGTCACAATAAATCTTGCTGTAACGGCTTTGATTGGCACAAGATCTTTGAACTTGCTTTTTTTTCTTGCTTGTCTGCCAACAATGGGATCGTCAAATTTTACATATATTGTTCCCTTAAGAGGCTTTGACATATCTATCTCCAATTTGGCAATTGTTCCTGTTGTGCCATTCACTAATCTATCCTCAATATCTGTGTTTTTTGAGTGCATGTATCTAGCATTTACAGCCACCTTAATTTCAGAAGCTAACCCACCAGTTTCATGAGGATTAGATGAAGACACAGAGACACTTGCCTGCCCTGTTTGCACATCCTTTGTGGAGTCCTTTGCTGGTATTGTGTATACTTCAGTATGTAAAGAGTCCAACTGTTTTATGTTGTATTTATCCTTCAAATTATTGGTAAGAAATATTGACACACTATCATGCGGAACAATGTTGTTTTCCTCTAAAAGTTTTATATCCTCTATGTCTTTGTCAGTATGTTTTCCTTCCCTTATTCTGGACAAAAGTTGTGCAAATTGTGGGTCATCCTTTTGTCGAACAATGTCTGTGAGTTCATGAAGCAGGAAGAGATGCCACAAGTTAGTTGCAAGAGCATGATAGCCATTACTGTTTCCTTTGAACACTGGTGTCTCTCCTACAGGATTCAGTTGCAGGAGGTCACCAACAACTAACACAGAAATACCACCAAATGGTTTGTCATTTTCAAATATATCTTGAAGGGTAAGGTCTATATTTGAAAATGTTTGTGCTCCTACCATTGATACTTCATCTATGATTAGAATTTTCATTTGGCAGTATGTAATCCTCATGGTGTTGAGGGTATTAAGTGAAGGCTTGTGATATCCTAAACGACTTCGTTTTTGTTTGACTGGAAGATGAAATGCACTATGCAGAGTATTCCCTCCGATGTTTACTGCAGCTTTGCCAGTTGGAGCTGTTAAAATAACAGACGGTGTATCAGGACTATCACCTGGTCTTCGTAGTTCCCTGAGGACAGTTTGGTAAATAGTGTGAATTGTGTGGCTCTTGCCAACTCCTGCTCCACCACTTAGGAAGATGTAGAAAGGGTTGGGTTCTTCTTGAGGTGCTGAAGCCAATGTTATAGATCTACACCAACGAAATATTTCATCATGAACCTGTCTCTGTTTCTCATTAAGACTTCTCACCATGGCATAGTATTTGGTATTGTCAGTTAACGTTAAATTTGTAGTGAGAAGAAGGTTTTTCTGTGTTCTATTGTTACTTTCAGCATCCTGATCATCCTCTTGTTGCAACTGGTCATGAGTAAGGATATCGGCATCAAACTGATTGTCTGGGTCATCAACAGCTTCCTCTGATCTGTCTTGTTCAGCCTGAGGTGCAACTTGATCCCATATTTCTTCCTCTGTATTGTTTATATTTTCTAATGCTTTCTGTGCTTCTTCTACTTCTTGCAGGAATGGTTCACAGTTTTCAATGTTTGAAGTTATAAGTTCTTTTACTTTCTCAAATTTGTTCTCATAGCTTGTGCAATCATCAAGTTCAGCTTCATCCCTCCATGGTAAATAAAGTAGTAATAGACGGAAGAAATATTTTTCGGAATCCTTTTGCACAGATACGGAATAAAAGCGTAAAACCACAGGGTTCCTTCTTTTCACCATTATTCCAAGTTCATTTCTCAAATGAATTTTACGTTCTGGTACAGAACTCACTTCTTTGTCTGTTTTCTCTTCATCTTCTTGATTCTTGTAACGCGATGTACTTTCATAATTGGAAGCAAATGCTGCTAAACATAATTGTTCCAAAGTTGAGGGCCTTGCTGCATACTTATCTATGATATTTGGGTGGTAAACATCTGTGTCATCATTTTCCATTTTTTTAAGAAGAGAAGGTGACTTTACCATACGCGTACGTTCCTCTGGATATCCAGTGGGGATGAACCTCACAGGTATGTTTGTTTCCTTCAGTGGCAATCCTAAAAGCCTTGCAATAGCCTCATGTTGTGAGACCTCTCGTGATTTCACAAAAACATTGCCTATGCTCTTCAGTTTCTGTTTTGTTGTGTTTGCTTCCTTGCATGCATTTCTCATTAAGTCTGACATTGTTCTCTCTGGTTTACACATATATGAAGTAATGTAAGCAATACATGCCCACACATCACTTATATATTGTATATCCATATTTGCTCTCAAAGCTTTCAGTATGATTGGATTGTAAGGGTTTATGCACATTTCAGTGGGTTTCCTTCTTAAAATAATTGTAGTCTTTTTTAAAGCTATTTGAAGGATCTCTTCATAATGTTCTGGTGACACTTCTGCTCTCTTCAAAAGCTCGTTCAATGTAATATCTGTTCCAGCTTCTGCCATTATGTTCATCACACGTGATAAGATATCTTGTGCATATTTGATTCTTTCCTTTGCATTATCATTGTCACATAGTGTCCGTGCAATTATGGTGCGAGCAGTAGGTGGTTTTGGAAAATGAAAACGGCAGTTCAGACCTTTTTTCTTCTTACAGGTTCTGGTGTGGTGGTGAGTCTGTCTAGAAGAGACCAGTGTTGCAAGTTCTTCATCTTCTGTTGGGTGTTCACATGATATATATCGATCAATAAACTCTATCACTTTCTCATCTGTATCTTTGTCTAAGACTGGGGCATTTTGTACATGAACAGCAGAGTGAAAATGTGCAGTTCCTCTACTCTGCATTTCTTTCCGAATATCATAGTTCAGGATCTGTCCTATTGGGTGTAGTCCTGATAGGATAACATTTTTCCAGAGTTTATGGAAGATATAGTCGATGTGCCTAGCAATTGTAACAGGATTCCTTGCGAGCCACTGACGTTTTGTTTTCATATCCATTTCATGTTCTATGTACGACAGTTCCAAATGTTCACCATACTGTTTAGCAACAATCTGAATAAGCTCGGGCCAGTGAAAATCCGCTGCTGATCCTGTGACAAAAAACGTATATGTTCCGAACTGTCTAATTTTTGCTAGCATGTCTTGTTGCATATCTTTCCAGTATTGTGGAGATCCTCTTAGTTTTTTAAAGGAAGTAAAGATTTCTTCATCTTTCATCATGTTGCGTATTCTGTCTGGATCCTGTAACTGTCCCACTGATACATTCCCTTGTCTACTCTTTTTAAGTGACATTGTGATTGTATTGTTCACATCTGTTGACTCGATCCAGTGAAGACACTGAAATGTATACTCTGCACTTTCTGCAAATCTTCCATCAGCACAAAGGAGTCTAGCATTTACATACTTCTTTGGGGTTAATGTAATTGTTCTTTTTTCATGGAAGGTATTTTTTCCAGAAGGGAATAATGTTGGAAAAGCCATTGTTTCCCAATGATCTTGGTAGAAGATTGATGTAGGTGTCTGTCCTTCAGCTGGTGCTATGTTTAAAATTTGATTAGACTTTACAGATGGTCCATTTTCTGGATACATACAAGTGACAGAATTCAAGGAACGTTTCAGATTCATCTCTTCAACCACTGATGGAGGATTTTCCTTGTCTATGTCATCTTCAGAGTCCACAATTTCAGAATCAGAGGGGTATGTGTCATCTTTTTGTGGTGTTTGGTGTTGAGGTTGGTTGTCTTTTGTGTTCTGTTCTTGTGCAGAAGTATTTTCGCAATCATTAATGTCTGCTTCTGATGTTTCTAACTGTTTTTCTGAGTCAACGTAATAGAGTGCAGTTTCTTCAGACACTACTTTCCACAAATCATTATCGGCAGTATTGTTTTGATCAACCCAGACATTATTAAGTTTTACAGTGGAATAGTGTGGGTTTTCTGAGTGTAAAAGATGAAGAGCTTCATTCACATAATATGGTCTTATAAATTGTGTTGAGTAAGGATAGTCGTCTGTCAGTCTTCTTTTTAGATTCAGAGCGATGATTTGTGCTTCTGAGGTTAAACGAGGAAGTGCTGATGCAGTTTTATCAATATTTGAGGGAACTAACACTACTTGACCTTTGAGTCCACGCTGAGATCCTTTTGGAAGGCAGACTATTTTCATGAAAGGGATGATTTTGCAAATAAGTTGTGATTCTAGGTGGCATAAGACTTTCAACTGTTCTGGAACTTTGTCCGGTTGAAGATTATTTGTATATGCTTGAGCAGGAACTTGTCCTTTTTGCACAGACTTTTTGCATGTTTTACAAATCCAGTTACTGTTATGTGTTTGCACTGATGTACTGTACATTAATCTGTGGCAATAGTAACACTCAAACGTTGGCCCATTAGTGATACTTGTGAAAAATGTTTGTAACACATCAGTCACAGAAGGACTCTCTCGTAGCTTGATTCTCTTGGCTGTCCTGTTTGCCTGTTGTTTTATAGCATTTTTTTCTTTTTGGTTTTGCACTTCCGATTCTGTCCTTTGTTTCCTGTTCAAAACCTTCCTTCTTCTGTCTGTCTGTTGTAAATTTAACTTTTCAGTCAAACACACATTATTTCTTCGTGTTCTTTTTGTCATTCTTTGTATTTGTTTTTGTATATTTTTCTCACTTTCACTTGTTCTTTTTCTTTGAATTTCCTTTCTATTTCTGTCGTTTTTATTAAAAATATTTCTCTCACTTCCACTTAATCCTTTTCTTTGGATTTTCTTTCTTTCATTGTCTTTTTGTTTTAAAATATTTTCATCACTTTCAAGTGTACGGTTTTTTTTAATCTCCTTTCTTACTTTGTCTTTTTGCTTTAAAATATTGTTCTCACTTTCACTTAGTCTTTTTCTTTGAATCTCCTTTCTTACTTTGTCTTTTTGCTTTAACATATTTTTATCACTTTCAAGTGTACGTTTTTTTTTAATCTCCTTTCTTACTTTGTCTTTTTGCTTTAAAATATTGTTCTCACTTTCACTTAGTCTTTTTCTTTG
>JAVFBX010219456.1:0-11453 GCA_034783855.1 Mopalia kennerleyi | reverse complement strand
CTTGGCCAATTTTCTTGATCACACAAAACACTAGCACTGCCAAGTGGGTCTTCACTGTTCAGTTGTGAAATTTGTGATGACAAAAAACCTCGAGCTAAAGATTTCATTTCTCTGTAAACACAATTAAAAAACAGATTCATATAAAAGGCAATAAAGCTAATTAATTATTGGAGAAAACAATCTCTAGTATGTTTTTAAAATGAAGCCGTATTTGATTTTTTAATTAAGATAAACTTGTTATTAAATGTTAACTCTTTTGCTACCACAAGCTGCAGCTCAGATTTTCTTCAGAAAAGATGGCAAGTGGCTGTGAGCATCTAGTCAAGTAGTGGTTGTAAAGCTGTCCACAACAATAATTTATCTTTAATGCCCAGTAGCAAACGTTGTACGGGACAACAGAATAGGACAAATATTCCGTAGCCAAAGAATTAAGCACATCATAAAAATACAAAATAAATATGAGTGAATAAATTGTTTGAGCTAACCTCAACCCATCAGCTGTTATGTTTTCAAGTGATGTTTGATCCAACCATTTCCTCACTCCCCATTTGTTCTGAAAGTGTCACATCGACACAAAATTAAATTCATTTATTAGATTCAATCACACAAGACCATATCACAGATCAGTTTGTTCAAAGCAAACAGAATAAATGTTTACTAAATAAAATATCTATTGCCAGTTTTTTTTGTAGCCCAAAAGCAATAAAGCAAAATTAGTGCAAACATAAAGGTCATATGATAACATTAAAACAAATATCTCAAAACAAATTAAATTGAGCAGTATGGCTTTCAAATCCTGTGATACAAATCATGGTACATATTCAACAGTTTCAGTGCTGTTCAAAAATTTTATCTTGAATTTCTTTTTTTTTGCAAAAATATATTTGAAATTACATGACAATTAACACCAGAACATTTGCATTTTTCAGAAGACCTTGCAAAAAATTTAATGTTGTGGTAAAGAATCTACAACACAAACAAATCTATATTCATTCGATTGTATGCTTACATGTTTCTGTGTCTTTCCCTTACAAAATAACTTTTGATTGTCATATTTTGGTAGCAACTGAGTGGTCATATTTTGTTAGAAACTGAGGGGAAAAAACCCCTTGTGAAAACCTGCCACCAATCTCAAAAGTTACTGCTATATGCACTCACAGCCCCAGTGTCAACAAACATACAAGAACGTCAAATATTTAAATGATGCCAATGAACTAATTCTCTGTTTTAGAATGGTTCCCCAGAAATTTCCAAGAACAGAGAAGATCCAAGAAGATCATACTTTCTCGCTTTCATCCAGACTTTGACTCAAAGGCATTGACTGGATGTATCTTGTGAGTAGTTAGACAGCTAATGTCATTGTCAAGGGGCTACTTGTTATTGTTGAATGAAGAAGAAAGTTTGGATAACCTGAGAATTTGGGCGGGAAAAAGTGCCCCTTCTGCGGAGAATGCTTTAGAATTCCCCAAAAATCAAATTTAATTTGAAATAATGTAATAATAACATTATAAAATATTTTCTTATACAAAAGAAAACAAACCAAGAGATTGGACAAAGGTGTTATTTGACAAACTAAATAGTTGACATTTCAATGGCTGACAAAATGTTGATGGACTGCATCATAACAGCTAACCAAATGTCTCAATGAGTATGTTGCAGCAACAGAGAAGCTATATCATTTGACACTACTAAGCAACCAACCAACAAGAATAAACAATATTGAAATTTATAACAGTTTAACAGCTTGCTATAAACTTCTAGCAAATGATAAAATCATGTCTGAAGTAAGATCGCACAGAGTTCCCAGCACAACATGAGGGCAAGCATTAAGTTATAAGACTCCATCTCCCAAACCAAATTAAATTGAATCTTGAGTAAACTGAATCGTGAACAATTCCCACATCATCTCAGGAATATGCCAGTAATTTTCTTGGTTGTTCCTGGGAAGATGCTCATACTGAAACACTCTCTACATGTACATTGCATTTCAACATAGTGTATAGCTGAATGTCCAATTGAACAGCTGGAGTCTGTAACACAACTTGATTCAATTCTCACATGAAATTTAAGAGTCCAAGTTTTCATTATGTATAGGAATGGCCTTAGGTGATTACCTTTGCATCTGGAAGATCTATGGAAGTTTCATTATTATCCAGACCAAGATCATGTCTGAGATCAATAACATCTGACTCCAGTCTAGAAATGGGGATCGCTTTCATTATAGATGGTGAATCTACCATATCTGACACATTTAGCTGAAACATATTTTTAGATTCATATATAGACAAAAGAGGCATAGAAAATTCAAATACGGGCATTTTGTTTTCTTAGGATTAAGCAGTAATGCTCTAAAAATCGATCACTATATAATCATGATATTAATACTCCGTCAGATCAATAGTTGTGCAGTATATTCGAACAAAAGTTTTATTTTGATAAAAACTGTAAAACAAAATTATTTCCTATTGCCAAAATATCATTTTGTGTACAAAGGTGACAAAAGACAACATTTTATCATACAAAATGCAAAATGTTAAGAAACATAGTTATTATAATAGATTTGAACAAAAATGCAAATATATGTAACAAATAATTTTCCATGTTGTTTTTAATAAAACTATGTGTGTTAAAAACAAGAGAGATCACTGACTGCATGCTGAATAAAATAACACGGGCCTTATTTATTAAATCTAAATAAAAGGAAAATTACACAACAAACCTTATCCTGCATTGTTCTTCGTAGAAGTTTGATTCTTGGGTTATTTCTACCAAAAATCAATGCTTGTTTGAGAGCATGCTTCGAATCTTCAGACTGAAACAGTTCTCTACCTGATTCCCTTAGTTGGTTTACATTTAGATTTAATAATATTTCACTTCCCATAGTTGTTATATCATCAGCAGTGAGAGTTCTGTTTTTGTAGCACCTATCAGCAATCATTTGCCTCTGTAAAAACAATATTAAATAGTTCATAAATTAATATATAGGCGCATTTACGCTTTGTACTTTGATTTTAAAAAAACAAGGGTGGGGTGGGGGGGGGGAGGGTTAGAAGAGCAAAAACGTATTGAAAAGATGAAGCTAGAAATAATTAAATTTTCAGTACACTGTTATATTTTGTATTAGAAAAAGAATACAGTTTAACATGACCATTTACTATAAAAAAGAATTGAAAGCAATATGTGACTCTTCAAAAAAGGTAAGTACTCACAGTTCTTTTGGGTGAGTTAAAATTGTTTTTCACAACCCCTATGAATGAAGGATCACAAAGAGCCTCTGTCCTTAGTTGTCTCAATGAACTCCTTGGCAAGTCTATTGCCATACTTCCCATGCTGACAAGAGTTTCTGCAGTCAAATTTGATGGTTGACTCAGAGCTGGAGGAGCACATCTTTGCCTAAGAATCCTTTTAACCTGCAATCAATTTTAACCTCGACGTTTTACATTCACATTTGCCCAATGGAATACATTAACAAAGCGTGATTGAACAGCAAAAATTACAATTCAAATTAACAGGTTTCAAACTGAATTTTGGTACCAGATCGAGCAGCCTGGCACTACCCATGTGATATCTTGTCACATGTTAGAATTATAACGATAATAATATACAATAGATACTAATTGATTACTGGAATCCAAATCTAGACTAAGGCACCGGATGACATCATCTGGAAACTTAATCCTTTGCAGCATCTTTAAATTTGGTGTCAGTTCCTTTGCAACATCAGAATCTGATAATGGCTGGAATGACATACAACCCTACAGCATAATCTATCACATAAAAGTTGAAACTTAAGTATATGGAACTTAAAAATGGATTAGATACCCTGGCAAATTTGGAGAGATCTATGCTTTGACCAATATTTAATATGTCTGTACAATTGGAACTCGTCACAAGGGAATTCAGATTATTTGCATTCAAACAGTTCTGGAATGACCCAAGGCTGCAAAAAACAAACAAAATTAATGGTAAGAATGACAATACAATAGTGCACTTACACACAACGATTATTTTGTCCAATTTTACTTCTGATATATCGTCCGATAGCATCGGTCACAATCCATCCCATTTAATTATGACGGCTTGTGCTCACACACCACGATTTTCTTTTTACCAATTGGATTGTAACCAGGGTAATAAGCATTCAGAACTTCCACGAAAATGACGTCATATGACACAAAGTAAAATATGCGGATCACATTTGATTGGTCAACGTCCTCCAGCATCCGACGGAAATTAAAGAATGCTCTATTTTATTTGAAGGTCGAATGGTAATCGGAAAACCAGTGAAAAGATAATAAGATGCAAAGCTAGAAAGAATAGGCTTCTCAAAACAACATTTTGGACAGATCCAGGCATTAATTTAACTCTTACTTGTTAAACATATCACTATCAAATGAACTGGAAACAGCTTTCCGCACAAGTATTTTAGCACAGCCAACCATCTGTGGGTATTGATCTTTCAGCCTTTCACTATTGTCACTCTCATCAACATTTGATCTACAATTCCAAGGAAGTTGGGAAAGTTGCCCTATTCTGTTCTGCACCTTTAAATTAAAAAATATATACAAAATGACTGATTGATAACATATACAGAATATATAACAGTTACTAGACAACATCAAAGATGATCGATTGAGTAATACCGAAAGTTATCATCTGCTAACTGTTGAGTTGATGATTACACTAAAATAGAATAATATGCTTCCTTTTCACACCAAGAGTCATCAACAACATTATTGGTGTCGTAGATCGTCTGTGTCATGTAAAACAGCTTCCACTGGATTAAAACAAATCCATATCTTTACAATTGATAGATACAGTAATAAAGTATAGATTATTATTTAATGCATTTTTCATCCTTGATTATCAGGTGCCTCTGACTAAAAGTGGAGAAGTTCAGGTTTAAAAGGTTATACCACTGTATAGAAGATAGAAATAGAAGCAAAAGGGATACAAAGTTTCTGGACAGGCTTTCGGAAATGTTTTGAAATACTTGGAGTTAAACTCTTAGAAAACTAGTAATCATTCCTTTTTTTAGAAACAAACATATTCCAACAAAAAGTATTTGTAGATGTCATATTTCTCAAAACAATCAGTACTACATGTATGTCACTTCATTTTTGCAAGAGCATACTTCATTTCCAATTTTTAGTTACCTTCCTTAAATAGGAATTGTATACTTTCACCTTATTGATGTCTGATATTATTTATATTTTCGAAAAGCTAGTGCTTACAAAATGAAATATAAAAAAATATTATACTCCGCTGGGTCTTTTTTGCGAAAGTGTCTGTTAGTGTTATCGCCTTTTTAACATTTAAACTGAACTGCGAAAAGTATTTTGTTAATGCTAAATAAACTTGCAATGTCTGTTGGGATGTTTTTGCAGAATTCCATAGGAGCACAAGGCAACACTGGCAAGACTTTATCAAAATCATCAAGATTAGCAATTGTCCCATGGACTCTGAATGTTTTTTCACAGATAGCATGTCCCTCAGAGGTGGTTAGTATCTCTTCAGGGGTTCTCTCCCCATTCACAAATACTTCTTCAAGGCTACAAAGAGATAAATACATTGCTTTGCAAGTATATATTCCATCTGTTTCATAATGACATATCAAATTAAATTTGTCTGCTTCATTTAACACATTTTTTATATTTTATCAAACCGACTGTAAAACTCTGTTATATGTTAGCATAAACATCATTTACAGGCTATCTACAATCACTTAATATCAAAATAATCACAAATATAAAAACAATATCTCTGTTTCTTTTTGGCAGTCAATGTGTAATATCATTAACTATTTCAGCCATCTGTCTGCTCAAATGGGAATCAACAACACTGGATACTAACACTGTCACCATGGTTAATATCAAAATAATAGCGGTTACATGAAAATAAACTCACAAGGTGTCAAAGCTGTCTGGAGTTAGCCTCTTAACAAATCCACCGGGCATGTTTTCCAGGAGTCTAGAGCCAAATTGTTGTATATCAGACGGCAGTAGATTCTCAGCTCCGCCCAATGATTCCACTAAAGGACCAACAGTTGCTTTCATCTTCAACTCGGATATATCATTAACCTGTTCTCCAATTATGAATTACAATTGAAATAAATAAAAAAGAAATCATGGTTGAAGAGATAATAAATGATTGCCAAACATGGCTCTAAAGTAAAACAGGTATGAGGGTTGACAAAAAATATATCTATTATTCAATGATTTATTTTATCTAGCCCTATTTCAACTTCCCAACATGAAAAAAAGGAATGAAGGGAAAGTTTTTCAGTTAATGAAATCGTAGTTTGTGTTTACCAGGTTTCTTCTCTGTTTTCCACATTCCGTCAAGTCATCTAGTAAGAAATGTACTGTTGAGTATGATATTAAACACATATCAAGTAAATATATTAAAAGAAATCTAACTATCTGTCATCAAATTTTGAACAGTTTAAAGCCTAAGAGTTCTTGAAGACAATTGATTCCACTATCAAGTTAATTTACCCTTGACTTAATACGGTCAACAATGTCTAATGATGAGGTTCTGTTATTTCCTGCTGCTCTCAAAATGCTCTGTAGAACTTGTGGGTCATTGATTTCATCAAATACAGCTGTAGCAAAATCTACACTGACTGGCACCTGTAATCCAATTAAAGTAATATGAAATCAGTAACATATAAAGGAAGTTATTTACAAATTTTGATCTTAGAAAAAATTATTTAAAAGCCAATAACTCCGGCCTGTTCAGAGCTAACAGGTACAGCTGCAAGTCCAATGTTTCAGTATTTTCAGTGTCCCGTTCAGACTTTTGTATGGATGACAAGTGTTTAAAATCATAGCGGCGTTTTGATGTAGTTTCTAACACCATTATCAAACATACAAAAGTCTTATGTGGAATGTTATAATCAGCTTCTGAATGCCTCTTGAACCAGTGTCCCATTGGTTTTGTTCTTTCTACAAAATACAACTAATTAATTTACAAATGAAGATATGGTTTGCTTGTTTGTTTGTTTGTTTGTGGTTTAACGCTATACATACGGTTATTGCAACAATATGACAGTGTGCCAGACAAATGATGAATGAGCGGAGGAAACCTCTACTGGTAACAAACAAAGAAAACAGTTAACACATGACAATCACAAGACCCAACAACACCATAAACAGGCTGGCTTAGCATTGGTGCTAACCTCTGAGAGAATTAGGGCAACTTGAAGCTCCTTCGAACCACCCACACAAATGCACAAGTTTATGACTGTAAATTAAGGAACTAAATAAAAAGAATGACACTTTTTCGTTTGTCTATGAAAGTCAAAAAACTAAAAATGCATTTTTTGTTTTGTATTTTAAATTTACTTTTTATCACATTTTTTTTATTTTTTAAAATATACTTAAAGACAGTTTTAAAAGTCACGTTTCTCCTTTTTATCAAATAATAAGCCATTGACAAACCTCAGGTGGAAGGCGAAAGCATCTTGGAGAAACAATCTGTCCATTCATAATTCTTGAATTAAAAAGTAAAGAAAACATTACAAACCAAACAAAACATTGATCAGTCATTGCACCATTGGAAATGTTAACAGCAAATGAAAAAAAGAAGTACTGGGAGCCTACACTGATATTTTTTTATTAATTTTCACCATCATCTTAAACATCAATAGCTGGTGGAATCTCCCAGCATCTTGGGGCTTTATAACGAAAAGGCAGATTTATGAGCTAGTATTCTGTGTCCTATTTCACATTGTTCAATCACCTGTGCTTACAGTCCTCACTCCCCCCACTTTCGCGGTCCTTCAGATATTCCTACTGCCTGACCTCAACTGTTCACAGGGGGAGTGGTAAATTTCAGACAGACAGTGATCTATTCCCCCCACCCCTACGAGACTGTCCGAAAATTAGAGTGTCTGAACTTAAAGAAGTTATACGGTATTTAACTCTTTCATGCCACTTGCCAGTCACATCAAAGCAGAAAGTCAGCTCTCAAATTGTCTTAGCAATTAACATGCTACATGAGTGAAGTAACCTACATGTAAAACTATAGTATACAGATCTTAAATCATCTCTGACTGTGTGAGTATGTATAACTTTCTAAAACATGACTTGGGAGTTGAAATTTCCTTATAATCAGTAACTACATGTACATAGAGACACACAAAATATTAGAGTTGTTTTCTTGTATTTATGTTTGCTTGTTTTATCAGGGGTGATGGTGGAAAGGACAACGAACTAAATGATATCATTTTTATGTTTGAAGAAAATCCGGACACCCTCATGTATATAAATAATAAAATGGGTCTATTGATTGGTGTTTACGGTCCTACTACACTATGTTTCCATGTTCCCTCTCAGGTTAAGAAATACCACACCAAGAGGGGTGCAAACTGCACACCTTCCTGTAAATTCATGCCAGTGTAAGATTTGAATTAAGGTTACAGCTCTATTATCGGGTTACCGTTAGGTGACCTGACCATCTTTTTTTTCTGCTGGACAGAACAGGTGCTTCAATGACTTGCAAGAATAGGCAAAACTTACCTAGTCTGGATGTCTTCACATGGATCTGAAGTAGATATAAGACAAAATATATTTTTATTCTCCACAGTCAAACTCGTTGAAAGCATTAAATATAATTTAAATAATGTAAAATACAATAACACACTGAAATTAAACAAACAAAGAGCTGTCAGGATTACCCATTTGATGCTGTACATGTATAGAAATATCTGAATTATCAGACACTCAATTTATTTCAATAAAACACATCAGTCACATAATGCTAACTGGGACATTGATACCTAGGAACAGTGCTTCAAAAGAGAATCAGTAGTCTGACAGTCATACATTACAATAAGCTAATAAATTGTTCTGTATTCTGACTTTTTTTTAAGAATGTACATGTACCTGAAAGTAAACTGTCTGATGCATTCCTCAAAATTTCATTAATGTTTCCAATTTGAGTATTGACATTCCGGAGAAAGAAATTTGGATCAATGTCTAACTCAATTGAATTGACAGAATCCAGCACTGAAAGTAAAACAAACCGCATACACATTTAATTTATTTCATAATGACATTTAGTCTGTGTGTACTGTATACAGACAATAACATGTAGCATGAATTACAGAATAATATTAATACTTATTAAGGTATTTAACTCTGCTATATTTTGTTGACAGAGGGTATGAACCCATACAGGATATGAAACATCAGAAACAAATGAAGTAATCTTATCTATATTCTTGTTGAGATGGAAATTTGCTTCCCTCCACCACCAGGAATTGAACTTAGAGGTCTCTGGCTAGGGAGCAATCCTTTTTATACAATACATTTACCTTAAATCATTCTGCAGCATAGATACTGTTTCTTTTAACTTAATAAAGATGTTCAAATATAAGGCTTAGTCTGCAAGGTGACATATAAAGCCCAAATGGTTACAAAATCTAGAACTGTAACTGAATTTGGCACCAACAAAAAAAGAAGCAACTAAATTATTGACACTTCTACAAATATACAATAGGATTTTAAAATACAAAAGCTTGTACTGTAGCCTGGATGTCCTATGCAACATTTTGCATCACTAATAACACTTACCAAGAAGAATTACATTCAAATAAGAAATCAACTACATGTACAGACAGTCTTGACTATTTCCAATTATTTTGCAAGGCTGGAATCATTCAATGAATATAAGCCATTGTTTTGCTCTCTTGCCAAACATTAACATTGTATGTTCGGTGTACACTACAGTACCGTATTATTTAAACCGGTAACAGTACTGTAAACTTGAAAGTATACTGAAACTGAAAGGATGCATGACAACACTCAAATTATTTTGCTGTTAATCTGAAAACATTGATATCATATTCTGATAGATATAGGACTTACATGACAAGACAACAGGGATTATTATCAAAACCACTTTCATCTTAAACCTGCAAGGAAATCAGAGAAAGACACGTTTACTCATTTAGACTCAGTGTTGGGAGAAAAAGACACAAAATGATCAGCATCTCTGTCATCAAACAAACAATGGTCCTTATTTTCACTAACTAATGTACGGTCTTAAAAGAAAAGTTTCTTCTTATTCAACAAAAGAAATTTGAAGTTTTTTCAAAAGACTTTTCCAAATTAATGAAATCAATTGGCATATTTTGATGGCAAAATCGTTTTTTGTAATGTTTTTCGGTCATGCAAGCATCTGTATCAGTGTGATATAATATCTACTGTTTTGTACAACGTCTACCAAAAAAAAAAAAAAAAGGCTTGCATGACCAAAAATCATTATAAAAAACGATTTTGCTATCAAAATATGCTAACTTGGAAAGGTCTTTTTTTTCTTCTAATTTTTTTTAAAAGCCAATAAAAACTAGACTTGGAACTATTTCGTAGGGTCTGTCAGGTTAGAGGAAACATATGGGGGTAAATAGTGTATACTTTAACAATCAACAAACACTAGCAGCAATGCAAGGAAACGCAAGACCACTGCTTTTTACAACTTAAATATCTCTGGACTGGTTTAACCGTTGCTGAAGAGAGATTTGATGTAATAAGAACACAGTACAATCTGTTTCACTGTCTGTCAATAGACTCGCCAAAATATGGAAGTTATTCAAACTACAACTTTAAAATGATGAATTTTAATATTTTAGCCGATTTCCCCATTTTAATTAAATGGGTAAATTTTCAGTTTTTTAATAGCCAATTTTACTCAAACCGAGTTACCCTATAAAATATAATAGATCACGCAGGTCAGAAACAATATGCAAATTTTGGGAAATCATTCTAATGCGTAAATATGTGTAAATCGACAAAAACTATAAAAATTCTTGTACAAAATAATATTTTAAAATCATTATAATTACAAAACTATTTGTCACTTTTATGTGAGTATTTTTTGTCCCAATAGTGTGAAAGGTAAAGATTATGAATTGTGTAAATACGCATAAAACAAATCGATGTCCTTTGGTGCATTTGTTTTGCGCATATAGGGTGTTGTGTTTTTGCTGACAAAACTGAGAATATATATTTCACGATTCTGTCCTGTCGGAACTCATTGGTGAACATCAAAGATATAACTCTGGCAGTAACTCTATTAAGCTTTCAATAGAACAGCGAGATAGTCTATCACAGTCGCCTGTCCCAATCAATGAGTTGTTACTCCTGCTACACCTCCATGGTTTTATAGACTAAGGGAGATAATTCAGTTCAAATTTCAAAAACCAAATTTGTGATGATGTTTGTTTGGCATTTATTGTAAGGCTTGAGCTCGACCTTAAAATTCTATCAAACTCTCATCAACAGCTACCTCTTTCCTTGGACAGTAAAAGTTTCTGGATTGATCACAAACAAAATCCCCCCGTGGGGGAGCGGGTGGGCCATTTAACACCAACAGGCCCTGCAGAATACTTCCCTGGCTTCCTCGGCTGATCGTAAGAGGCGAGAAAAGAGGCAACCTGTTGGCCGTGG
>JAVFBX010219445.1:0-11453 GCA_034783855.1 Mopalia kennerleyi | reverse complement strand
CAAATGTAAGACATAATTATTCCCCCCCCACTCCCCTCAGAAAAAATAGTTTATAAAGAAAAAATTCGATTACGTCACTGAAATTGACATCTATCAAACAGCGCACACAACGCATGCAAATCGCTGTCAAACATTCTCGCCAACAAGGACAGACATACACATACGTGATGGCAGTGCAAATGGATTTTTATCAAGAAGCATTTTATTTCTCAGGGACATCGTTTATAAATGGATGAAATTTCAAGCCTGTATGACACTTTAAAAGTTGCAGTTGCCGCGCTTTCCAATCAACACGGATTTAGAATAATGTTCGTATTTCTTTTGTCCTTGTCCCTGCATACGACTGACGAAGTAAACAATTCAAATCTGCCGTTTGCACATTTTAAAAAACAATGGAGATCTGTGATTCACGTATAGCCAGTCTGCAAATAAAGTTGGATTACTCTTAGACGCCGACTAACAAAATGAATATGAAAAGGTAAGTTCACTAAATTAGTTCGGATTCTGTAGATTGTACGAATGTAATCTTAATTTTGAGTAGGCCTACCGGCCCGTAGGCATAATCGCCTCGAAATTTTTATTTCAGTTCTGTTTGCTTTCAATTTAGCAAACGCATTTGATTTGTCAAGTTGCTTTTTGGTTTGAATTTAGTTTACATCTGAAAACTTGGATAGGCCTACTCCTTTTTTCTGCTTTACTGTTGCATCCTCAAGTCGTATAGTAGCGAGTAGCCTAGGCCTAACGTTAGCCTGTAATATCGATGGCTGTACAAATCGAACAGTATTCTCCATGTTAACGTAATCGCCAACAAGTCTTATAATCATCACTCTCTGTCATGAATTCATCGGTTTCTTCCAATTGAGTTCATTCAAATATATAAAAGCGTGAAATAAATACATCCCTCTCTATTCCGCAAATAATAACTTCCGTATGTCCCGAAAGCTAAAACCGTACATTTTATGCCATTTGAAATAAACGTTACGGTATCCCATTCTAACCCT
Source organism: Mopalia kennerleyi (assembly GCA_034783855.1). Lineage (NCBI taxonomy): Eukaryota > Metazoa > Mollusca > Polyplacophora > Chitonida > Mopaliidae > Mopalia > Mopalia kennerleyi. The sequence continues at coordinate 10,452 of JAVFBX010219445.1, read as the reverse complement.
TCACGTGTTACGTGCCGTGCGCAAATATAAATAACAAGGAACACAGCTCAGCGGTCTTAATGAGACAACTATGACCGACAACAATAACCGCAGTTCCGACTACCCCCCTTCACAGACTTGCACTGCATAAGCATACCAATAGTTAAAATCCATCTCGAAGACAAAAACAGCGTATACTTCAAATTAATAGATTTATTATTCCGTAAACAAACTTGTGGTGTTGTGATATTTTCAATTCCCAAAGGGGTAAACATACGTTACACGCTATATTTCCGATAGTAAAAAAAATCAAACACGTCGCCACCGCTTCAAATTTTGTTTTCTTAATTTTATAAAACATACAGCACAAATACGGAATTGGTTGTCGCGAACATAGATTAAAACATGTCTACTTCACAATCGCTATAATTTATGGCAACCAAAATATCAGAAAAATTGTTTTTGAAGACTTTTTCTACGGCGTTTTTCGCTGTTTTAAATGTCAGCCGAGTCGGATGGCGTTGTTATGGCAGCACGCGATGCCAGGGGAGGCAACTTCCTATTTCTGATTGGTTGTTGACAGTTTACTGCATACACGGGGGAATTTAGGAAGAGCCACTTTTGAGACCGCGGGAGAGCTCTTTTTCTGTCTTTTTTCGGATTAGAATGGTGCTTAAACCCTCGTTATCGGTCATAGTTAGGTTTCTTAAGACCTCTGTCGTCATTTTGACACCTTGTCAAAACCCACGACGCCTGCGGCGGCTCGGGTTTTGACTCGGTGTCAAAGTGTCAAAATGACGACAGAGGTCTTAAAAAGCCTAACTATGACCGATAACGAGGTTTTAAACCCCTAACTTTTTGTTAATCATTTCGAATTGTTCTGCGTCAAAGCCCTTCGTTTCTATTATGACGTTGCATATGTATGTGCGACAATTGACTATGCAACACAAAGGCTCCGTCATTTGTCATGACGTTTCGAATAACGAACTTCTATTCCACGTCATCTTCTGTTACGACCTTGCTGGGTTTGAAATTTTCATTGAAAATTTAATTAAATAGCTCTAATTTAGGAATTTATTAAAGATATAAATAATAAAAAGAATATTACAAAGTGCAGTTTGACTATCATAATATTGCTCTCGTGAATGGTTGAAAGGATAACCTAGTTGACGCTTCGCGTCTCGTGAGTTAGGCCTATCTCTTTCACCACTCACTCAAACAATATTTATGGTATTCAAAATTCACTGTGGAATATTTTCTATGTATTATTTATATGTCGGTGAAATACCAGTATTTCCTTCACGAATTCAGTGATACTGCCGCTAAATAACACTTTGTTATTCACTTTGAATTGTTTTGCATCAAACCCCTTCGTTTATGTTATGACATTACATACGAACTCGAGTAACTTCACCACGCAACGCAAAGGCTACGTCATATGTCGTGACGTTTCTTATAACGTCCTTCTATTCCAATAGTAAAGTGAGCTATCTCTTTCACCACTCGCTCAAGCAATATTTATTTTACCGTTATTAAGGTTTTGCTCTTTTGCCGACTATAGCTTTAACAGCGTCGAATTTCTCTCTTCAAGTCCAACGACATAGAGGGGCCAACATTAATCTATAATCAAATCATCGATACTGATAAATTAATTATCGATTCCGATAATCACACAGAAATATAAACTGTTCCCAATTTGAATTTCAAGTCAGCTGTCGTGAGCGTTTTAATAGGTGTTTTAAAATTCAGTTTACTGGCACCAATGCCGTTTGGCTGTCAATGCATGTTACTGCCATTTACAAACCACCACGAGCTATTTTTCCAACTGATGTGACACTTGTGATGCCAAAATGTAATAAATGAAGAAACGCTATATGGTTATTTGATATACACATGCCTCTTCTATTGTTAACACAACTGTTTGATTAGAGCTGGGTTTTTTTAAGAAATGCTTTAAGAAATTAAAAGTTAAAAAAAAAAAATAACTGTGTTAAAATATTTAGTTCTGCTGAGCCTCAAGGGGACGGGGATTTTTTTCTTAATTATAAACTGGTACAGAGTTCGGGACCATACACCATTTATCGATATCAATTATCTTGTTACATTTACAAGTATCAATTGCCCAGTTATCGATTACTGAATATTTGATATCGATTACCGATTTACTTATATCGATAATTTGCTGATATTTACAGATATCGATTATTATATCGAAAATTCCTTCATCGGAATCTTTAAATAAATTATTGATATCGATCAATTATTTATCGATATCGACGAAAGAATTATGGATATCGAATATTGTGGATTAACTGATGAATTGACTCTTCATAGAATGGTTCTATTAAGTTTACTTCCGCCACAAGACACAAGTAGGGTGATTGGACGATTCTATAGATGTATAACTGTAAATAAAGCTTACCGTTGTGGCATCCTCTATCTCCCGAATTTCTCCGTCCGAGTCCAATTGATCTACTCTGTTTACCCCCGCCACAACACGCAGGTCAGCAAGCCTAATTAGTAATTAAAATATACACAGTTCATTTTTGTTTAATTAATACAAGGATTATCATATTACCAGTGGGGCAGTAGGTTAATTACAGGTCTAGATCACTTAGCATGTCTGGACACTTGTAGCAACATTTATTCTGTAAATGAATATCAACCTTAAACGCCGCAGTAGGCGATTCGAACGACAGCTTGGCAACACACCTTAAGATTCCAGTAACGTCATTTGTATTTGGCATTCATTTGTATGATGCGCTCAACAATAATTCCAGTTCAAGCACATCTAATGGTCGTCTGAATAGCAGTTAAGTCAGTTGTTACGGCTGTTGATGTTCTATGAGAACAGTTTGTAACTTCCTGAACTACTGCTCACTGTTGGCTACTAAGGCCTTGTCGTCGATTGAATTGATTTCACCGGTAGCTGTTGAAGATCTGTGGTCGATTGAATTGATCACACTATAAGCTGTTAAAGTCTTGTGGTCGTTTGAATTGATCACACTATTAGCTGTTCAAGCCTTGTGGTCGTTTGAATTGATCACACTATAAGCTGTAAAAGCCTTGTCGTCGTTTGAATTGGTCACGCTGCTAGCTGTTAAAGCCTTGTGGTCGATTGAATCGATCACACCGTCAGTTGTTAAAGCCTTCTGGTCGTTTGAATTGATTTCACCGTTAGCTGTTAAAGCCTTGTGGTCGATTGAATTGATCACACTGTTAGCTGTAAACGCCTTGTAGTCGATTGAATTGAGCTCACTGTTAGCTGTTAAAGCCTTGTGGTCGATTGAATCGATCACACTGTTGGCTGTTAAAGCATTGTCGTCGTTTGAATTGATCACACTGTTAGCTGTTAAAGCTTTGTGGTCGTTTGAATTGATAACACTGTTAGCTGTTGTCGTCGGGTGGATTGAGCTCGCCTTTAGCTGTTAAAGCCTTGTGGTCGATTGAATTGAGCTGACCGTTAGCTGTTAAAGTCTTGTGGTGGATTGAATTGATCACACTGTTAGCTGTCGTCGTTTGAATTGAACATACTGTTAGCAGTTAAAGCCTTGTGGTCGATTGAATTGATCACACTGTTAGCTGTTAAAGCCCTGTCGTCGTTGAATTGATCAATCTGGTAGCTGTTCAAGCCTTGTGGTCGTTTGAATTAATCACACTGTTAACTGTTAAAGCTTTATGGTCGATTGAACTGGTCACACTGTTAGCTGTTAAAGCCTTGTGGTTGTTTTATTTGATTTCACCTTAAGCTATTAAAGCCTTGGGGTCGATTGAATGGATCACACTGTAATCTGTTAAAGCCTTGTGGTCGTTTGGATTGATTTCACCGTTAGCTGTTAAAGCCTTGTCGTCGTTTGAATTGATCACCCTGTTAACTGTTGAAGCCTTGGGGTCGATTGAATTGATCACACTGTTAACTGTTAAAGCCTTGTCGTCGTTTGAATTGATCACACTGTTAGCTGTTAAAGTTTTGTGGTTGATTGAATTGATCACACTGTTAGCTGTTAAAGTCTTGTGGTCGTTTGAATTGATCACACTGTTAGCTGTTAAAGCCTTGTGGTCGTTTGAATTGATTTCACCGTTAGGTGTTAAAGCCTTGTCGTCGTTTGCATTGATCACACTGTTAGCTGTTAAAGTTTTGTGGGCGTTTGCATTGATTTCACTGTTTGTATTTCTCAGGATAGCCGCTAAAGCATAATCTTTGAGAGGCCTTGGCCCTCAACATGGTCTTTCTGTCCATCGACTCCTCTTCACGTTCATGATTACAATATAAATCATACGTCAGTAAAGTAAGACCGCGGCTAAAATTAAATTTCACACACATGATAAGTAGGCCATGTTGTTATAGATTAATACGTTGCTTGGCTTCAAATACTACTGCTTTCAATGCAAAATCATTCAATTTAACAGCTTTGTTGGCTATGAACATAGCGAACCGTGATCTAACTTCATTGACGTATTAATGGTACAAATGCTGCTCACATCATCGGCATTCTGCTAATACGAGAAGTGGAACAATATTTAGATTTTTTGGTCAATCCAGAAAAATAGAATCCAAATTTCTGTTTATAATTTTTACAAAATACTTCGTGCTAAATCTCTGTACAGCTTAACAATTGAAAACATTTAATAATACAGTTATACTTATTACATATTATCTACTTACCTGTATTTTTCAGCCGTTCCGTTATCGAATTTTCTGAGGAATAAAATAATGAATGAACGAAGTCAAATGTAAGTGAAAGGGGTATAAATATATTTTGAGCTAGCATTTAGGCGTAACATACTCGTCATGATACAATTAGTGTCAACATTAATACTTGTTTAAATTTTATGTTAAAAATATACAAACAATAGCAGATAGTTTATAGGAGAACTTTTGGTTGATTCAATTGATTAGTGTTTTATGCCGTGCTTAAAGGTATTTCACTTATATGACGGTGGTGTAGTCCACCAATAATTAATGTTTTCATACTGCTAAACAGCAATGCTGTCTTTGCGTAGCACTGGAGGAAGATTAACTTTCCAATACAATGAAACCGCTTCTTCAATTTTGATACGGCTCCGCACAGCGATATTATAGTTATTAACTATATTAACTTTTTACCAACCTGTGCCAAATCTATATCATTTATTTGATAAACATTCCACAATTAAATGTGCAGGCCTTCAAATGTTGTTGTTTTTTTCAGTACGAATATAGACCGTAGAAGCGTGACTTATCAATCCTTTTGAACTTACGAGTTTAACGTTTCGAACTACCAAAGCATTTTGAAGTAGCAATGAGTTTTTCAGCTGTTAACTATTGTTCACGTTGTTGACATCTTTGATTGACTTATTCTCGGACTGATACGTCTTGAAAAATGACATTGGCTCAGTTTGTATCTTCCAAATCCACAGACACGTGTATCTAGCTAGTAAATATCCGCTCCCACTGGCCGGCTTTGTCATTAATTACCTTATATAATACCAAAGATAGGAAAGGAGTTTTTGCAGTAATTCCCACAATCGACTTATAACAACAAATCAACCAAAATAAAACTCAACTGGAATATTTAACATATCCACCGAGGTGTCATTTTGTCAAACTAAGCAGGAATGCCCTTGCTGCCGTCAATAGTTTGTAATATGGATATTCAAACGTTTCTCTGCCATTTTTTAAACTTAGAAATTAACCAGCGCGCTTGTGCAGCTCTCGAGACTTCCGTTCTATAAGACACACTTTGGCAGCACGTACTGGACTCACCTTATGTGGAAGACGCGTTAGACCCAATGCAATCGTCAGGCCGTTGGAGTTTTTATAAATACTGGCTTGGGTCAACGGTCGCGTTTTATTTTGGTTGATTTGTTGTTATATGTCGATTGTGGAAGTTATTGCGAAAGCTTCTTTCCTATCTTTGGTATTATATAAGGTAATCAATGACAGAGCCGGACACTGGTAGCGGATGTTTACTAGCTAGATACACGTGTTTGCGTCTAAATCACACTCATTTTCAACAGATTATTCTTTGGAGAATGATGGCATTTAATGTCATTTGCGTGATGGATAACATCTTCATTTTAATCTCCGTGCCTTTACCTTGTTTATTTCCAAAGCAAATTAGTTATTGTAAATCAGTTGGCACTGTACAGCGGGTTAGTTACTTTAAGTTACTGTTTTGGACGTGGGTTACTTTTACTAGTGAGTTGTATCCTTGTCTGCGCTCTCCTGTTCAACGCGAAATATATTTGGTAATAATTTTATTATTAAAGTTAACTTTAGAGTCAACGAAGTGCGCTGTCGTGCTCCTGGTTATCATTTGAACATTTATATTAGTTTTTCTTTTTGCTTTTAAATATCATGTTTAGAAAAAATTTGTCTACTTAGTGTAGCTCTTCTGGAAATGAAGGCACATTCGGTTTCAAAACCATATCATTTGTGTTATTAGTGTTGTGTTGTATATGGTTATATATACCGGTATACTTGTAAGTGTCTACTTTAATAGATACTTAATTTATTACTTACATGTAGCTATAGAGACAATGGGCGGCTGTAACAGCGAAAACATCGCTTATTAGAGAACCCCCACATATATGAGTCCATTCGTTGTTGATGAGTCGTTGGAAGGACAGTTGCCATGGATACGATCCATCGATGACTTCATTTCCGTTCAGAACGAAAGCAGCTACACTTGCGGCATGAGTACAGTCTGTATAAGCAATAAATGTTAACAAAATACTTTAAAAGCTGTTAAAGGTTTTTAGAATATGGAAGAAGTTAAATATGTGGAACAAAGGTCTGCCGAGTCGAAACCCTATACCTTTCCCTCAGACATCGAGGGTGTTGACGATATAGAGGTTTGATACAAAATTAAATCCGAAAAAAAAACACATATTGAAAGTATTCACTATGCTACATCCTGAGCATACAGTCGACCTGTATTAGACAATCGGAAATGGACAGACATGACTAATCATTGACATGCACCACATGCACGATATAAATACGCTCTTGTCGAATTGTTCTTACTAAACTTAGGAAACAAAACTTGAGTAGAGGCGGCAATTTTATTTGAACTGATTTGATTTTGATTTGATTTGATTATTACTATTATTATTATTATTATTATTATTATTATCATCATTATTATTATTAGTATTATAATGCCGAAAATATTTCACTTCCCTCCCTGCCTCCCCCAAGTCCCAAATTACAAGACTGCAAATTTGCTTGCTTAATAATAATTTGCCTACTTGTAGCAGACTAACTGTTTATAAGTCCATATAGGGATTTTACAGATAAACAGACTTTTTTGTTCTCTCGTTTTTACCCCTCGGCTATGCTCGTATTTTGTATATTTACCCAAGACACGTAGCCCGAACAGGATTATAATTATAGTAAAAATATTAAATTTATATATTTAGATTAGTTTATAACCACTTGTGGGTAGTAAATGAAGTGTCAATATATTCAGGATTGTTTCAATCAACTGACATCAGCATTAGTACTGGTTACTTTATATGTTGATGTTATTGTTTGGTCTTGTGTGTGTGTGTCATATCTTGATGTTATTGTTTGGTCTTGTGTATGTGTCATATGTTGATGTTATTGTTTGGTCTTGTGTGTGTGTCATATGTTGATGTTATTGTTTGGTCTTGTGTGTGTGTCATATGCTGATGTTATTGTTTGGTCTTGTGTGTGTGTCATATGTTGATGTTTTTGTTTGGTATTGTGTGTGTGTCATATGTTGATGTTATTGTTTGGTCTTGTGTGTGTGTCATATGCTGATGTTATTGTCTGGTCTGGTGTGTGTGTGTCATATGTTGATGTTATTGATTGGTCTATAGTGTGTGTGTCATATGCTGATGTTATTGTTTGGTCTTGTGTGTGTGTCATATGCTGATGTTAATGTTTGGGCTTGTGTGTGTGTCATATGTTGATGTTATTTCTTGGTCTTGAATGTGTGTCTGCTAAAGTTGGAATACACAAGTCACTTATACACAGGGTGTACAGGTGTCCCTAAGCGACATGTGTGGCAGACTCCTGTGTTTATAAGCGACATAAAACGTCAGATTTATAGTCAACGAATAAGTTTGTTTTTTGTGTCCCAAAGCGACATAAAACATAAGGTTTACAGATTGCTGATTGACTCCGGGCGTACTTGCTATTAAATGGAGACATCGTTTTGAAGCACAGTATCAGCTGTTATTTGAACTTGTGTTTTTGCCAATGCAGTTAGCAACAATTCTTTCTTAAACACATGATGGCGGTGTTGAGGCTTTTTGGAAATATAAGTAAAGATAAATGTTATTATATATGTGTGTACAACAGAGTATGTTAAGAGAATTAACCCTTGCCTGCGATTATTACTTAACGTAAAATAACGCAGCATTTCACCCACGCAAGAGGGACAACTCTTTACCATTCCTACCTTCCTCTGACATTTTATTTCCACTAAAGGGCAGTAGGTTATCAATGTTATATGAGCGTAAACGGCTTTGTTTATGGCTTCTCCCTTCGATGGTCGGCTGTCCATTGAAGTTTAAGTCACGTTTTTTTCTCGGCAATAGGGACATAGGTGAAAACGGATAGCTGGTCTTATGGGTGTGCATTAGTGATGGTATGGGCAAATCGAATCAAGCACATGGAATTGAGTCATAACATGGACATACAATGTAACACCGCATTGTGTCTCGTCGTGCGTGTAGGTGTATTTGTACCACGTGATCGAATGATGTGAAGATAGCCAACCCGCGCCATTTATGTCTTTCTAATATCAGTTGTATTTTTAAAAAAACAATCGTTAGATTTTTATTCTTAAATCAACTGCTATCAAGAATTACATAATTCCATTGATGTAATTAAATAACTTAACAATGGATGGAAGAGGTCATAAAATTTTGTCAAACTTCCATTGTAAGACACATCGCTTTCTTTAGGTATTTAAATACGGGTATTTAAATACGGATTTCAATTACGCATTATTATTTTATTTTTATTTTTTATAATTCATTATATTTTTTATTTTGTATGGTTCTTTGGTCGGACTTGCTTATAGTTGGGAAGTTACAAAAGTTTCTTTTTTTTTTAAACCAAAACTTGTGTACTTCAGATGACATAGGAGAATATATAGGAAATGCTATTAATCCTTATACTGAACTTGATTTGATTTAAAAATTTGATATGGAGGATCGTCTCTATGAATATTGACGCATCAACATGAGGCCGAATTTGAGTTCAGTGAGACAAATAGCGCCTGGGGTATTGCCGTTTTCGTGGAAAATGAGGCCGTGTTATAAAACGGAGTCAAATGGGAGACTATGTCTGTTATTTCGTGTAAATACACGCATGGGTTCACTCAGTGATTAATGAAATTGTGAACCGAAGAGAAATCCAGGCACACAATATCATTGGCCGATATTGATCAAAACATGAACTTAGGAAGACGCTAATTGGTTGATATCCCGCCGCTAACTGATGTATAACCGTCGTGGGCGAGTATATCCGGCTCTTTGGAGGTGGTTGTGGGTAGGCCTACGTAGTAACGGTACGAGTAACGTAAACACGTCAGTGCCAACGTGCGAATAATGTTAACTCGCGTTTATTTGTATGTACCAGTAGACCTGTCACATAGCATCACATAACGCCGGTACAAATAATAGATGTTCCTTCAATTATTTATTGCGAAGAGCACCTGCCTGCATGTGTCAGGAGTAAGAAGTCACACCATACCTCCCTCTTTTACAAATCGAAACAATAAGCGCTTGACCCTCCCTCGCCCTTAGCAGTGTAAGTAGGAAAAATCCACCATACCCTCCGCAGCATTGTCTCATCTTAATGAACTAAAAACACACACATAGGAAACCACACCCTCTCTTTCCTGTCACAATGACGTTGATATTTTGTTTTGCTGTATCATTGTCATGACTTAATTGAGCGGAAACCTTATCATATCTCCCCAAGAGCGACCACTTAACGCCATTAAAAACTTAACAAATATTAAACAGAACACTGTTAAGTTTAAAACCATTGTGTTAGATATCACTCAGGTCAGCTGACAGATGTATCCTTATTTTGTTAGAATTCTTTAAGTATTCTTCTTTACATAATAGGCAGTTTGTTTGAAGAGTGGCAATGCTGTCTTTAGCACTAGTGGAAATTTAACTTTCCAGTATTTTGGGAAGTTTCAATTATTGTTGAAATACAACGCCGTCATATAAGTGAAATGACCTTAAGCACGTCGTAAAACATCAATCAATCATTCAATCTTAACAATATATAGCAGAGGGTTTATAAGGAGGGAGCTTCTTATTACTCTATAGCCCAGTATTGACTACGCTAGCCTAACGTCCAGCGTAGCACGACCCCCATTTAGCTGCTGCACGCAAATGTTACTTTGTCGTATATCAATGCCTTTTGCCATGTTCTTTCGTTAAAATTGCCCCACAATTCTTGACCTGTATTCTTAATATCATAAAATAATCCCAATAAAT
>JAVFBX010219434.1:0-11454 GCA_034783855.1 Mopalia kennerleyi | reverse complement strand
CGATGGAATAATAACTCTAAGATATTTGTATATGATTGATTTATGAAAATATATCCGAAGCTCTCTTAAATAGTTTTATTTAAATTGCGATGTTTCCTTACAAAATAATAATGTTGACAAAAACCCCAGTTAAATATTACATGCACCTCACATTAGTCACAACCCGAGACAGAGAAAAACGAGTCTCCATTGCAGTTATGAGAACGTTACTGTTGCCGTTTAACTCAAGCTTCTGATTTGTTGATGTGTTTGTGTGTGCACATGTCTGTGTTGAATCTATTATTTAAGTAATTGTACCACACGGATTTTGTTGTCTTTTCAATGTACTCAGATTATCGATTTGTTCTGATACTTCAATATTGGGACAATTACTATGCTAATTTGTGCTTAGCTATTTCTATTTCAGAAATGTGGCAAGCAAAGTTTTGAACATTATATTAATGGAAAATCGTTGTTTTATATCGGATTTTGTTCGAAACGGTATAATACCAAAATCAGAAAAATTAACAGCCCTGCAAAATTTCTATTCAATGCATTATGCAGACGAATTCTAGATCAACCTGAATGATCGAACTAGAACTAAATCCTTAGAAGTTTTGGACGAGAGTTAACAATGCTGCTGCCATTACAAAAAAGCAATGTAAACAATGGTTTGTTCCTCTCTAAACATCTTTTTCCTCGTCAATTTATTTAAAACCTAAAATCACACTCTCCTTTTTCCTCAAATTTCAAGAAGCATTTTTGCTGATTGCTTTTTACACTTGTCTCTTATATTATCGTTCTAACAGCATAACAACAGTTTTTATGTAGTTTGCTGTAGCAGTAATTGCTACACAGCTTTTTGATAATGTAAAGACAATTGGCTTTTTCTGTCCTGACAACGTTAACGATTTTACAGCAGGATGTCAGGTATGTGTTTCATAAAGTATTGATATATTGCGATTGCTAAAAAAATTAAATAAACGTTTTAGTGTAAAAAAAGGAATAATGGCTTTTTGTGGATCAAAAAAATATTAATTTATGGAAATATTGTCTGATGATTACAAAAGTAAAGTCAACGTGATATGAATCGTTTCACAACTAATGAAGATACGCGAGCTCTTCCCGGCAAGCCCTTGGGACACAGCTACAACATGCAGTGCTCTAGCAATGACAGTAAATTTGTTGAGACGAGACAGACTGTCAGTTTCGAAACGTTTAAAGAAAATAGTACGGTATACACTCATTCGCTCATATAATAGCAAAAACATATGGACTCCATGTAAATTATCTAAATCCTGAAGGGAACGTTTATTATTAAGATGTCCACACCGTTTACACTCTACACCGATTCCCATAATTACCGTCCACAAATCTTACCATCTGTTTGTGTAAATATACAATGTATGTAACGTCTAATGACGGTCTTGTCTGGGTCCAGGAAGACAATTACTCACTGTCCAACAATAAACAACAGTCGGCCAGCGCTTGAACTTTTTGCCCACTTTGAAATATTGATAATATATCCATCAGTTCAGCTTAAATACGATTGAGAATTAATATGCGGAACTTGAGTTGAACGTTCCACTACAAATACTAACAATACTCATTCGACGAAAGTAGCTGAATCTCTATCGTAAGAAAGCAAATAATACAAAAAATAATTATAAAAATAAAAACTTATAGTTGGCAAAACAGAATTGATTATTTCGGAGTTATTTTTGCGTTGTTTACTTTAATATGCAGTGGTTGACAATTACTATCAATTCCCATCGGTCATTATTCTTTCCTTCTTTATATTGTGAAACGCCGATTGGGTTCTAGAATCAATTGATCATAGTCTTATAGAGAGCAATTCAAACGCTTTGTATTGGATATAAAGAAGTATGTTACAAAAATATTATTCAACATACATTCCATTATATCTATGGACCATGAATCGACATCAAAAGGACTAGGCTGGGTAACTTAAATAGCCAAGTAACCACATGCGGGTTAATGTCCTGAGAACCTGTAAGAAGTACTACCTCTTTGTGTCGCATTATTCTAGACTGTATTTTCTGTCTGGCTGGGCAGTCTTAGGGAACGGTTTTCAAAATATTTCGAAGTCCCATTGATCGGACTCCGTGAATGTAAGGGAGGTAATAAACTTCTCTGATTTCTCTGTATAGCCATGGGACCTCTTGTTCTTTATCAGTGGTGATGATAGTAACTCTGACATGACTCCGGGTGATTAATCTTTTACAAGTCAACTTGTGTCGGTCAAATTACATTAACTTGATATGTAATATTTTCTAACAATGGATGTGTGTCGTATTTAAAGTTTGCATGTTCAGCTAAAACACTACACATGCACACATCTGAAATAGATTGCACGTTGCTATCAATACATTTGTCCTTATCAAAGTATTTGAAAATTGTAATTTTGCTATATTATTTATATTAAAAATGGTCGGGTTTTTTCTACAAAGTAGCATCATACATGTTAGTTCCTGAAGCCACAAAAGACATCCTGCTGATACTCTAATACCGAAAGCCCAGGGATGTTACGTAGTATCAAAGGTTGATGGTGGGTCAGCACAATTTGTGAAAGCCTGACTTCTAAGACACTGACAATGAAGAAAGAAATTATGAAAGACGAGAACATTACCCGAAATAAGGTGTAATTAGACAATAACGTTGTTAGCTTTAATCGGCAATGTCTAACAATAACTATCCAATTTATATCGCTCATTATTCTTCTTTTCTTTATATTGTGAAGCGGTTATTCGGTTTCAGAATCAATTAATCAGCGTCTAGTAAAGAGCAATTCAACGGCTTTGTATTGGATATAAAGAAGTTTGTTCAAACAATAGCATCGAACATAAAGACTATTTCATCTATGGACCCTGAATCGACATCAAAGCGAGTTCAGACACAACTTGCATATCAAAGTAACCACACGCGGGGTAATGCCTTGAGAACATGTTAGAAGTAATTACTGAATTCTTTGTTTCGCAATATCCTAAATTATGCCTTTACCGTCTGACTGGGCTTAGTTGTAGAACGGAGGTTTTTTTTCAACTATACACAAAAGCATATTTCGATGCGTTTTGTTTGGATATAATATCCAGTAATATCCAGAATAGTGCAATCATTATATTATAATGACCAATAGCAATTACATTCAAAGTTTGAATTGAAGGATTCATGAAACCAATGGTTGAATGGGATAATATCAAGTTTATTTTTGCAAAGGTATTTTTGTCTTTTCGTCCAAAGATCGATATACAGATATATGGTCTTAGGTATTAATAATTGCAGTAGGAATAAAATATGATCGATATATAAAAGAGAAAATAAGCCTTTCGTACTTCTAAGGAATTGAAAGCATAGATTGATAGATATTTAAGCTGGCCTTTCGAAGTAGCTAACAGAAGTTGTTGACTCTTGAGATACTGTGGGCACAGATGTTAACCAGACTCAAATCCGATAGATAAACGATTTGTTGGGATTTCTTTGTTTTGCTTCTTGCATTTGTTTGTTGCCAGTGGAGTCGATAGTGATTTCAATCACCCACAGACATGGCACTCCGCCATGTGAGTGAAATAGCCTCGAGCTCGGCATAGAACCCCAGCACATAGTACAAACTAACGAACCAACACATTCTTTTTCGCACCGCGATCGGAATGAAAACGGCTTTCCCTCGAATATATACAGAATCGATATAAAGTTCTCCAATATTTGTTGGCGAAAGTTAGCAAAGAGATAATCCCTCAATCCACATTAAGACGGACATCAGTTCATATTCAGCGTGGATATCGTTTACATTTTTTGTTTATAGATCAAACATTTCATGTTACCTCTGTTGCAATCCGGCAAAAGGAATACACTGGAAAAGACAATTAGAAATATTGATGTTTGTAAATAATAAGATTTACAAATTGTATAAAATATCTCACAATCCTAATATAACTTTATTACAAACAATTTCACAGTTGTTTAGATTGTGTAATCGATGGGTGTTTAACATCGTGATCAAATATAGTCCACATGTGAATTCCCAAGTAGAAAATAATAACACTATAAGACATTATTTTTTAAAGTATTTTGCTGAATTGCAACAATAATGTTCTTCAAGGGCCTACTAAACATAGTAAAGTTTCGTTCTGAACATACTACCCGTAGAGACATAGCTGGGGTTGTTTGGTACACCGCAACCTGTTTAAGAACCAACATGCAATGTTTGCAACGAAAGTGCTCCAGTTGAAGGTTTGTATAGGTAAATAGTTAAGCGTTACACCCTTTCTTCATCTTTGTCTAAATGTTGGTACTACATTCAGTCGGCTCCATTAAATCCTGTATATAATACTTTTATCTCTATACATGTGTGGTTATTTAAATACACCGTCTGTATTGTCTTGGAAGTCAAATACCCCATTGTTCTTATTTGGCAAAATTGGCAAGAGTATCTTACCTTTAAGCTGTTTCAGATAACAAACAAGTTATATAGCATCACGGGTACTACCTATTCTTAATCATCTTCCTATTCATTGTTATTCAGCATCACCGATTAACCGTTAAATCATGCTAAAGAAGAAAACCCAGCTCAAACTATAGTCTACGTGTTCGACCCTTTCTATCGGGTCTATTTTTATGTCCGATACAGCGATTAGTATATGCGAAGAGACAATTCCATCCGCAGAGACAGCCTTAGATCGGAAATTAATACAGACCAAAGATTTCCTCCACGTTTTTAGAACTGATTATCAGATGTTTACACAGGATTAAAGGACGTTTAGAAATAGGACCGGAAATACAGAGCAGACAGGGAGCTGGGGGTGTTTCGTGTGAAGTTATTTTTAAGGAATTAGATGGTGTATTTACGTGTATAAGTTATGGTTGAATGAGCTGACCATATTATTGATTGATTATGATTACTTTATTGATGGATTACATTACCAAACAAGGTGTAAGTTAACTTTCGCTTTTGCTGAAATGGCTGTTAATTTGTCGAGCCACACTTTATTGTCATATCTTCTCACATCGCAGACATACATCGATTTTAGCTAGACGTCTTTATGACACACTTGCTGTTTGTGAGTTTCTCTGCCTTATGAATTCTTCATGATCCTCTCTACTTTGTCTGATCCGCCATATTTATAATGGGTTCTGACAGAAGTACATACGTAAGAGTAAGACTTGTCTTCCTGAATATCTCATATCGAAGAAGGCAAAATATGTTCCAAATAGCTACAACGGTTCTTAGCGCGTATGATTTTTTTTTCATATTGTTACTAGAAAGCTTATTTTCTTTGTTCTTTTAGATTGGTGTAATGTCGTACTCACTGGTATTTGACCGTAGTTTTGTTTTGTCTTAATTAAATACAGTTTAAACCCGGAAGTAAATCTCGCGAACATCAACCCACCAATGCCGGGATCAATTGGCCTGACGGTCTCATACATCTGAGGTTAATGGCAAGGTTAAAACCACCATATTGAACAATTTTATTGAATTATTTAAGCGGCTTATCTACATGAAGACAATGCTGTAAAAAGGGATAACTCTCAAACAATGTATAAAAACACAACAAAAATAGTACGTCCAATAAAATAATAAGTGACAGGTAATCATCTAGAAAAATCCCCAACCTACGAAATCGATTGTGTCTGGTGACAGCTGGTGTGAGATTCTATAGACTGAACTAATAAGAAATCTAGACACCATGTACCAAAGATCTACATCTAATTGTAATTCCAGTCTTGGCCGACACATCGGAAAGATCCTGGAAAAGGGATTTAATCCGTTGTTAGGGACTTGGTTTTAAGTAACAAAATTCCAGGCTTATCTTTAGTGTTCCAAACAGAAATCACGCCTGTTTACCTGACAATACATATGCATATTTTTAAGGTGTATCTTATTATACTAGTAAATCTTAAAGAAAAGTTTTAAGTCCGCAAAGTAATCTATGGAAGAAATTGAAACGCCTTAAAGCCAAGTCTAGCGCACCAGACAGTACAAGCTGGCTGAAAGAGATTAGCAGACAGTGGACAAACGGATCACTGTTTGTGCGGCTTTAACTGTGTCATATATTTAGTAAGGAGTAATTAAGTCAACTGGGACAGGCCAAAGCAATTAACCATTCACTCGCCTGTAACTGTATAGATTAAAAGAGTATACCTTTATGTATAGAATGGAGATGTCTGCGTCCATTCAGTACTCAAGGGTCCTTAACATTTTTGGGTTTGTCATGTTAAAACTAACAAATCTACTAGATTGTTTGGAGGGAAATATAGCTTCTATTGTGGACAACTCTCGTATGCCAGGACAGGCTATCGTATAAATTCTTCAAATCATATCTACAGTTACATTTAGTATGTCCAATAACGTTACTTTAACGGAACTTGAACAATGAACAAACTGCTACAGATCATTAGAACAGCGAACAGTTGTTCTATTCCCCGGATATCGCCGTGTTGGTCCTTCTGGAACGCTTGAGCAGACTCTATCAAGTACTGTGTCTTATATTGTATTGATGAAATCAAATGATAATTGAGACAAACAACTTTCCTGTCTTTACGTGTCTACAGCAATTTGCCCGAAGCCCTTAAATGTTCCCAGTAATGCCGTCTGTTCCTTCAGTAATATTCTTTGACCATTCTTTTATCTCCAATACAAAGGCAGGAAAGTTCTCTCATCTGAGTTATGTGGTCTCTGAATTGACACAATTGTGTACGGTCAACATACTTAATGGATGCTAAGTTCGATGGGGGCTAATAGCGCGCTCATGATATTTCACATATGTGACGACGGACCGTCAAATACTGACTTTTTTCAGACATTACTGTGGAAAACCCTAATGTAAACTGTTAATCACCCATTTTTTACCACAGCAACCTCGTGTGACCAGCTCCTATTAGTGTGATTTACTGGGTTATAAGGAGGGTTGTTGGACCGACACGCCTACCATTGAGCGATGACCTCGGGACATAGTGTGTAGTAAAGACAATAAGGAGTGAGTCTAACGTAACATAATAAAGAGAGAAATGTCATTGCTTGGAAATGAAACTTATTGACAGCATTTGTATTTATCAAGAAGTGGCTTCATTTTCTTCTTACAAGAACTGCCATTTTACCTGGTCTTTTCTGTGATGCTGTGACAGGTTTCATTAACAAGCGGTAATGGAAATGTTCAACGAGTTTTGTGTTGTAATACGTCGAACGTTCCGGCTTACATAATTACTACGTTGAAAAACTACGCTTGGACTGACTGCTTAGCATGCAATTAATGAAAGAATCTGATAAATAAATATGTAAGTGAATCAAGCTGAAAATCGAAGTAGATCAGAAAATAAACACAGGTGTTGAACTGCAACTTTCGATTGAGTGATACTTTCCAGGTATTGACAGAGATACGATAATATATAATATTCTAAGTGACTGCCTTTTTCAAGAGTTGATATCAAATGAAACTTAGACACTATATGCCTCTTAAAACAATAAAACTGGGGCACTAAACTAATCATTTATATCACGAATAAGTAAGTTAACATGGGGAAAACTGAGCATGAACTATGGTCAGATTTGAGGATCGTGTTGGGTTGGGGAAGTGATTATAAATGTGATATCGGGACAGGATTGTGAAGATATCTTAGTGAATTGTTTCACGGAAAGTACTTAAGGTAGAACCATTTTTTCGCTTTGCCTTATACATCAGGTATATGAATCACAAGATGTCCCTTCGGCCTGATGGCTTGCTAGTTCAAGTACTTTGTTCTCCCGTACAGGTAAATGCAATTAAAGTATCACAATAACAAAGTCTGTGATATGATAGTGTGTAATAGTTATTACACTAACACAGTCTTTAGAAAGCCAACGTTGATTTTTTGTTATGAAGATATTACAATAAAATCACGAAAATCTAAAGGTGGGTGTATGTAATACAAGTATTTTCTGAGCGAAGTCACAATGTGTTAATTACCATTATTATTGTAACAGATATTTATTACAATGGAGGTTGCAACACCATGCAGTTGGTCAATCATTTGAAATTGTTGACCCCCCAACTCCAATATCTTGGATATCGCATATATGGTTCAGTTGCTTTTTTTTTTGATTGACTTGATAGATTCGTTTCAGCAACACAGTATTCAGCAAAATACACAATAATTAACATCATTACATTGTAACAGGTAGCCTGTTATATACAATGTATTGATAATACATGCTATTTAATACGGGAGTAAAGTATCAAAGCACATCATCTGGACGTTAAGTATAATGGCAGCTGATGACTTAGCAAATTGGTCGCGACTGAGTTATACTGTGACAAAATACTTAGCATGCAAACGAATATTCTGTAAACCTTCAATTGATTGTAATTACAATTTAAATACAGAGCATTACCAATTTTATGGTTTGATTTATTCCTTACGTAAGAACAAGGCAATACACAATTATAAACAACTCGCCTCTGTTAAATATTTAGATATAAGACAGGTTGACATTTTCCATCTGAGCTATGAACTATTCAATATTCAATATTAAATTCAAAGTGTTCCCCTTTATTAAGACGTCAATAGATAGCTCGATTACATTACTTATTTAAACTGGAATGAATGTTCTTAGGACCTCCTTTACAGATAAACTCAACCCAAACGTAAATAAATGAACTTACAATTTGCAATATTTTCTCATTCAAGCGGAATTGGATGTTCGGGCAACACTATCGTTTTTTTATAACATGAACATTTTTATTTTTCTTTCATTAATTTACATCCATCATTTACTACAAATCTATATTATTTACAAGGGTATGCAACTCATCCGGATTTTCAGTAAACAAATACTAAAACGGTGTCATTTGTGTATACATCAAGTAAATCAAATTTGTGTTTCTCAACTGTAATGCAGCTCAATTATTTGAGAGCAAATTGAGTTCAAGTGTTTTTGTTAATAATGAAAATATTATAGGCGGAATACTTGTTATTCTATAGTTATCCTATACAAAAGTATGTAAATCATCCGTATTTTCCGTAAACATATAATAAGACGGTGTCATTTGCGTATACAGGAAAAACAAAATTGTGTTTATCAATCCTAATGCAGCGTAATTATTTGACAGCCAATTTAGTTCAAGCGTATTTGTTAATAATGAGAATATTATATGCGGGCTACATTCCGCATGCGTTTATGCATGTCATAGAAATCCGTACATATCTTGCTCCAGAGGACATACTATTGTATAAAATGTATACGGTTGACATTTTACCCCTGAAAACAGTGTTAATTAACTTAAAAACTTCAAACTGAGCAGTGTCAAATGCACGTCCTTATTAATATGTTTGGTGACTATGGAACTTCAAACCAAAATAGCCTCCATCGTCTTAAAACTGCTTGAAAAAGGCCAAATTTACCATCACTATAATAATTTGGTTATCTTGTAACCTATATAACCGACTATTAGGTAAAGTAGTGACTAATTGTGATGTACGGCTGACTAGAATTATACCTGTATATTTCTGTACAACGTTTACATTTTTTTAATTTTAATAAGCGAGTTAAGTTATTCCATTTATCCCCTCAGTCGGATATATACCACTGACGAAAAGTTTAATGAAAAGATTTTTTAAAAACTTGTGTCATTGATTATTTGATGAAATTACCACCGGTCCTATATGACTTTCCTTTCTCGTGTCATTTAATTGCTTTGTTGACTTCAACTGAGGTAAATTTTGGTAGATTGTTAATTGTCTTTGGAACTTCCAAACTTTCTAAAGTACTCTCTGGGGTTGTTCCTTTTACGGTATTCATTCACATGTCCTTCCTTTTTTGTTATGTGCATCGTTACGGATTTCATTGTTTTTTTTACATGAAAAGAGTTAAGTTATTTATTTTCTTGGACTTTTAAAGTTGGAGGCCATTGAAAAGGAAAAGAAACGAGATTCACTCTCGGCCGACTCTAATAGTCTATATTATGGCAGGAATTCACCATCATTCTATAGAATTTCTTACATCTTCAAAACTCACTTTTCCCGAGGATTATACAAAACATGCCCGAGATCAGTCTAACACAGCACCATTATAATAAAAAAAGATTTGCTGTCTGTTTGAATGCTGAAATTCATGCCAATATACATGTATCACGGACAGTTATCCAAATTTCTAAATAAGGTTATTATCAGAAAGCACTAAATCCTACATTGAGCTTTCAGAATTATTGAGACAAAGATTTATTTCAACATTCCAAAACATAGAAGTTCAATTTAATTCAAATGGGTTTTTGTTGCCAATGTGGATGGCAAAAATTTAAATAAAACCGCAAGACAATGAATACATGTAGGTAGCGGCTACGATTGTCCATATAGGAAAATTTGTTGGGCATTATTTTATAACATAATTATAACATTATAATCATAAATCATAAATTGTATCTCGCTTTCGGACGTATACAATTATAACCCTCGCCAGGCTTCTGTGCCCATTTTGTCGGTATAATATATACAAATGGTTTTATTTTTCTTTGGGAAATCTGTCATTATGTTAGTGAGTTATTGATACAAAAATAAAATGCAGTTTTTAAAATGCTTTTAGAACAGAGCTTCCTGAATGCCAGACATACCTTAGGGCTAGTTCTGTACAGACTGGCTTGTACATCGTATTTAACATTATCTTGCACAGGATCTGAGGCGGTGATTAACCCCAGTATTACATATATTTATAGAATAAGGCCGGGTATTCCATTATGTTGTTTTAATTCAAAAACAGATTGGCGTATGCCAGCCCCTTACAATAGCATACTAGTAATAAATTAAATGGACATTGTCGGCGTGGGGGAGGGGGTGGGTGGGGTCGGAGGGTGTCACTTACTGTTGTACAATGGTCATTGAATCAACAGTCTATGCAATCAGCCACATCTACTGCTTACAATCTTCAGTGTTAATATAAGCAATAAGATGGCCAATTCATCCAGACTGCACATAAGCAAAATTTAGCAGTTCACATTTCGCTTGGATAGGGTAAGAAATGTATAGTTTTATATTCAAATATCACCAGCCTGAGGAGGACCAAAAGACAAGTAAGATGGGTCCTGTTCAAGGATATCAACACATACTGAGGACACTTATGACTTGCACCATTAATGCCTAGCTTCGCTGCTTAAAATATGTACTATTATTGATCAACCGGGTATTATATGACAATATTTAATAGGTCCTTAAAACTGATTGATTTGGGTTCATCCCGCTTTAAGGTAGGTCGGCCCCTTCGAGGTCAAAATTTGTCAATTTTTTTATTTGTTAACACGAAAATTCACATTATTAGCCTGCATTTAGTGAAACAATTAATTTTAATTGTTTCAAGTTTAATTTTAAGTTTGAAAATTGTGATTCAGTGTATTGTCAGGGTACAGCCGGATGTTTTCTGCCCGAATTCTAGCACTTCATTTTTTGTCGATAGGCAATTTTTCTACCCTGTTTTCTCGAAAACCGTTTAAG
>JAVFBX010219412.1:0-11454 GCA_034783855.1 Mopalia kennerleyi | reverse complement strand
CGCACAGTTTATGTTGAAGTTAACGTGTTTTCAACAACATTTAGCGGCTAAAGAATAATCAACAGTTCTTCAATTTTGAAATCAGGTGTGTGAACTTCCTGTGTCCAACATCATGCAGTATGTGAGTCATGAAGTGCACGTGCCACGCGCGATACGTGACATGTTTATTGACCGTTTCGTTTATAACTTTTCGAACATCTTTTGTTTTGTCCCATTTTCTGTGATGCACAGTTACTTTTTTTCATTAGTGCATACATATGGTACAAATTTATATTCTTCGCCATAAAAGACTAGATAGAGCGGGTGTTCTGAAAAACGACTAAGGGGTCCAGCAAGACCGTAAATGGTGTTGACAGTCTCATTCTGACATTCTCGCGCTACAGCTGATCGAAGAAATAGTTATTGCTTTGAGTTTATAATTAACATAAGTAGTAAATTAGATGTTACACAGTGAAGTTTGGATACTATAAATATTGCTCTTATGAAAGTTGGAAAGAATCGGTCCCACCGGTCACTAGAGCAATTATTTATGGTATTCAACGTTCGCTAAGTAATATCCTCTATGTATTAATATGATTTATTCAGCGAAATACAACACTTGATGGATAGCGGCTTCTGGTATATTCCATCCATAAAGTAGTGTGTTATGTTGAAAGCTTTAGAAAGAAAAAAGATCGTTTATTGTTATATAACTGATCTTAGAAGCAAGTTAAAGTTTGAAGATGACAGTCATACTCATGGCTAGTAAAATGAATTTCTAAAAATGTCCACAGTGGTTGTCTAATAAAAATATTTATAGCACAGGATTAGTTAAACAGAGACCGAGAACGCGAGCCAGCCGACTTTGCAGAGAATAGTTATGTGTGTTGACAGAATCCATTCAGCTCTTCCAGGAATAGCCCCTATCTTTATTCATTGAAAAAAAAAACACATAGAGAAAGAGAGAGGGAGAAAGTGTGTTGTATTGAAGATGGCCGAAGGTCCGGAACGGAAATGTGAAACAACTCGATTAGTGTAGGTAATAATGTTTGCCTACAAAAAACAGGCACGCTTACATTATAACCAGAGAGTTATTACATATACATATATAAACTATTTTATCCAATGGATACAGAGACAAGCATAGAGTGTGATCACGAATATACCCATTGTCCCACACAATTGATATGCCAATGAGTGGTATTAACTTTCTTTTAAAAATAATTTATTTATTGATTTATTGAATTTGTGATTGACTGATTGATTGATTATTTATATATGTATTTATTTATTTATTTATTGATTGATTAAATAAACAATTTTTAATTCATAAAATTTCTAGCGGCTGTTACGAAAGGGCTTGTGTTGGAAATAATCGCCGAATCATGGTCGTAGGGTTCCAAAGATTGTTTGTTTGATTGCGGGTTAATGCCGTACTTAATGTTGTTTCACTCAAATGACGGCGTGCCAGTCCCAGTGGTGAAGGAACATCACCCTCGACGCCTCTGGCAGAAAAACATAAAGGCAAGACAAAACAGTTATACCTTTTATTCAAAATGGCCCTTCTTTCTAGCAAAATTCTTTAGATATCCAATTACCTGTAGTGTATCAAGAAATACTCTTTCGAGGGCATAAATTATTCTTCTTACAGTTCAGGTACGTCGAAGTTTAATATAGTTTACAAACTCATTAATGTACATTTTGGTTTCAAATTTTGACATTTTAAGCGTTTCTGACGACATAGACACACTTCAAATTAATTCCTTTGTCTCAAGCCTTAAAAGTGGCTTATCATTGTGTACACAATGGTTCCGGTTTGTTGTGCCACCAACCGGACTGCCTGTAGTTCTGAAACTGACGAAACCCATTAAGGCAATCTCAACTTCTTTTGGAAATGAAATTTGTTCAGTCATTTCTATAAGATTTATTTTAATCTGCAGTATATAAAAAATACTAATATAGGCAAGATACACAATACTTAAAAACTACTTTGTATATAGTCCATTCAAGTTTTATCGTCACATCAAAGTCACTCTGAAAGGGCAATGGTTTACAGTAATTCTACAGCACTAAAAAGTCGCCCTGAAAGGGCAAAGGTTTACAGTTTCGTAAAGTTGATCAAGAACAAGCTTTTTAACAGTCAAATTATGGCGGGTTCAAACTCCGTAGCCTACAGTGTGCTGGGTATAAACACAGAAAGCATTTAGAGCCAAGGTTAAGACGTGGGTGTATTAACCTGGGCACATTAGAAACCACTATCGTGTTATTTGAGTAGACAAAGAGAGTATAATCTAGTCCCTTAATCCACCAAGTAATGGAATAAGCCGATTCAACAACAGTAGGAGTCTACAGGCTGGAGGTAAAAAAATGACGGCCAGCAGTGCTCGAAATCAACTTACCAAAATGATCAAGACCAGGTTTTGTGTTCACAGTTTAAATAATATGCAAATTCAGTCGTTGGACTTTTTCTTGGCGTGTTATTTTGTAACCGCCAAGTACCATCTATCTTTCCAACACTGACATCCGGTACGCAATGTATGGAGGCAAGACGGCGACGGTTTTAATAAAATGTTGGAGTCAAAAGTGGTTTGAAAAGAACTATCAAAACAAAAACACTCGACTAGTGTGCGATAGAGCGTCGCTGACAGGCTGGAGTTCCCACGAGTGTGGAGTTCCACGAGTTTGGATTATGGTTAAAGTCGTCCTGAAGGGTATTTCCCTTATATGACGATGGGTTGTCAGCGCTGCTGATAGGCTGGAGTTCCCACGAGTTTGGGTGTTTGTGCCAATAGAAATGCAGCATATGAGGCTAGATCAGAATACAAATAAACAGCGTTATGACGCATGGTCTCTCCATAGGAGTCAATTTATAGATACCATGTGTTCGGATGATTGTTTAAATTCGTCCTCAAGGCTATTTCACTTATATGAAGATGGGTTTTCAACTTATTATTCTGCCTTACGCACATACGGAGCACTAACAACAGTTTAGAGAAGAACCAGCCCGTTGAGTCCAGACATTTTTTGTAATACAAAACTAATACAACAGTTTATCGTAATTTAAACTTTCTTGAAGGCTGCGAATACCTTGCATATGTTGAAATTCCCATCGGTCAAACTCATCACACTTAACAACAGCGATGAAAAAGCTTTTATCCGAGTACTGGGCATTGGACAGAAACAAAACCTCTATAGACCAATTAATAAAGATTATAGTAACATTGTAGCATATATTTTCAAATAACCGAAAATTACCCTGTTAAGATTCAAGGTAACTAAGGAACAGTTTAGTTACATTAGATTACATTAAAAAAAACCTTCGACGTGTGTATACAATCGCGACATCTGTTGTTAGCGGTAAAATAAAAAGAATGCGCTATACCCAGTGCCAAAATTAAAATAAAGGAGGCCCTGTTCTAGTTAAGCTATGAGACCCGTTACTCGGGCCCTGACGGAGTTTAACCCGATAGACCTACACAGGCACTCAAGACATATATGACAACGGACCAATGTGCTTAAATCGATAGGCTTACGACTTTAACACTGTGTCAATACAAAGAAGAAGATATCCGCGGTCAAATTCCGCTGGGTAAAACACATTGTGATTTTTTTCACGCTGAGTTGAAATAGCTTGAAAATATTAAAGCATAGAGGTCCTACAATCGAGCCCTGAGGCATGCCCTTATAGCAGTCTCTCCCAACCCCTGGTGCCAGGTCACAGCCTAACCCGCGGTGTCTGTCCCTCGGGTAGCTGTAAAGCAGGTTTACTGAATGCAGCCTTCTTTACACCGCAATCTCTTTCAGCCTTCCAAGGAACAGGTCATGTTCCTTGGAAATTTATTTAAAAAAATTAAGAAGTAGCGTTGCAAGTCTGTCCTCTGACGTAACAACATTCGGGATAGATGAGCTTTGAAGGACCACTTGTAACGCTCACGTTTTGACGCAACGAGGCACCAATTCATGTACAGAACGAATAGTTATGGCAGTCTCTGTATGTTAGGAGCAATCGCAGAAAATTCCGGAAGACGCAATTTAAGATTAACCTTCAAATGAGTTTAAAATATCAAGTTTAACCCCAATCAAACAAAAGTTAGGAGCAGTACAGAATAACACAGAAAGAAGAATTAAAAAAAAAAGTAAGGCACCCATTTATGCATAGGAAGAATAACATGCTTGTTTGCCGTTTAACGCCGTACTCAAGAGCGTTCCACTAACATGACAACAGATTGTCATCGGGGGAAAACCAGAAAGAAACCATTAAAAACCACTCCCGCAATCGCCGTTCGTTTCTTAGACACTATAAAAAAACAAATCAATAATCTCATTGAGCTACATATAGTCAGATTGGCCCTGTGGGGGAGCGGGTTGGCCAGTCCTGCACAATACTCCCTCGGCTTCCTCGGTCGATCATGAGAGGCGAGAAAAGAGGAGGAGCTTTCTGTTGCCCTGGTGTTCTCAGATCTAAAGGAAACAGGAAGCTGATCTGTTTGTACGTTTTATTTTTGTCTCTGTCGTCATACAAGTGAAATACCCTTGAGTACAACGTTAAACACCAATCAAACAAACAATCAATTAATATATATCACGCCAATAAAGATTTTCCCACCAAGAGCTGCGATGTAGCCATATGGGGTTTGTACACTTCCCCATACGCATACGTCATCAAGCTTCTGACCGATCAAGTGCAATAGATTTTCACAATTTTAAATCGAACTTAAACGCAAAATTAAATATTAAAAAACAAAAAACATTTTATTGATGGAAACATTTTTTCAGACATGTTTCTTCAGATGAAAATAAGTTTTTTTCAATGCCTGTGCACAAGTTAGTCAGTACTTAGGGGTTAGCTAGGGCCGAGCATAAAGTCAATCCATTATAATGTCCAGGAACTAGGAGAAACCATGTAAAACAACACCAGCAATTGCTGTAGCCACTGTACAATGAGAAACGAAAACAACTAATGCGCCTTTGCTGGTCAATTAATTTAATAATGAAGATAAAATAAATTTTGAAATTTTTTAAGTTTGAACTCAGAGACTGATTGGGGTTTAACCCTGTACTGTACATTTCACTCTTATGACATCGTGCCTGCACAAAGGGTATAAGAAATCATCCTCGACACCACTGGCAACAAAGATAGATAAGACTGGAGGAAAATCCCAGGACACAAAAGAAAGACATCAGAAACACAGCTTTGAGGGCAAGAGGAACCGCCATTCATCCACCCACCGGCCTATCCGCCATGTAAGATATAATGGGAATTTTGAGTTCTGGGTAAATACTAGACGGTTAGAACTAACCCTAAAACTAACCTTATACTAACTCTAAACGACAACACGGAACCTAACCCTAAACCTAACAATAACCCTAAACCTGAGACTGAAATTCACGTCATACCTTACATGACGGACTGACCCACCAACCCCAGGGCTAATCAGACAAAAGTCAACACCAATCTTCCTTAACGATATACATATTGCTGTCTCACCTCAGACATGGTAGGGTGTATTCCAATCGTCCTGTCAAAGTCGGCTTTGGTGGCTCCTAGTTTCATAGCTACAGCATAACCCTGGGTGATCTCCCCTGCATGAGGGCCCAACACATGGAATCCTACCACACGCTCCTACAACAAGCAATGAAATAAAGAGGTTGAATAATTTATTCACAATATCTTATTATATCCGGCTTGATTGTTTGTTTGATTGGTGTTTGATGCTGGGTATTTCACTATATGACGGCTGTGTATTCCAACAGTTATTGACACTAGAACAACCAAGATGTGAAGCTAATGAAACCCTACTACACCAGCAAACAAACACAAGTCAGACGGTTTAATACCATACTAAATGTTATTTCACTCAAATGACTGCATACCAGTCAAATGAGTGAAGGAAACTACCCTTGAGGGTTCTGGCCTGTGATGGTTTTATACAGATACAGATTCTCTGACCAGTGCAAATTGAGATACCTGCCCTGTACTACTGTACAGATATATGAAATAGATTGATTCTTAGTTGTTTTATGCCATGCTTAAGGGTACTTAAGACAGCATTGCTACTCCTCAAACAAACTGCCCTTAGCCAGAGTGCTATAGGAAATAGATAGATTGATTGATGTTTTACGCCGCGCTTAAGGGTATTTCACTATATGATGGCAGTGTATTCCAACAATAATTGACACTAGCACAACAAAGATGTGAAGCAGTTCCATGATAATGTAGGAAAGTTAATTTTCTTCCAGTGCTTAGAAAAGGCAGCATTGCTACTCTTCCAACAAACTGCCCTTAGCTGAGGGCTATAGAAAATAGATTTGTTTGTTGGATTGGGGTTTAACATCATACTCAAGGATATTTCACTTATATGACGACCTGCCAACCCAATGGGTTCAGGAAACCACTCTAGACACCACTGGCAACAAACAAAGACAATAAGGGACAAATACAGGACAATAACAGGACGCTATACAGGCACCAAAAACAGATCGGCTTCCTCTTCCCCTTTAGCTCCGAGAGCACCAGGGCAACATAAAGCTCCCTTCAACGACCTGCTTTAGGAAATTGAAGATTGTAGTATGTAAACAGCCCTGAGGTCGTTTGTTTCTGTAAGGTGTGTACTCACATGAGCGTTTTTCAAGCAGACAAGTTTAGCATAGCAGGCATTTTCTTCTCTGTGAGCCACAGTCCATTCCAGAGGCTGGAAGTTTGTATGGTAAACCTACAAAATAAAATATAAAAAACTTTTTCTAGAACACAAGACGATTCCTCTGTTTAAATTTATCAACGACGATTCATCTGTTTAAATTTATCAACATCCATGTGGCTGCGTGATTTCCCATATATTTTAAATCCTAAAATCCAAAAATGTCAATGGAAGGTTTACTTTGAATTTAAACAATCTCTCCTGGCTAGTATAAGGTTATTAGCTTAAAATTTTAGCCCATAAAATATTAATTTAAATTCAATTGTAATACAGTTGTTGTCATTCATGGAAGAAATTGGGTCTTTTCGTATTTTTGTAAAGTCTAATGTGGTGTGATCAGCCATACAGTCATTTTATCAAGTATATAAAATACAATAAAATACACAAATCATTAGCAATGAATGATATTGATTTGCTGTAAAAAATGCGTTACTTTTTGATAGTTGTGAAAGCATAAAAGCATCTTAAAATTCAATAATTGGGTTTTTTCTTTAAAAAAATCCTGATGCTTTCAAACAAACAAGTCATAGTGATATCCGACTTCTGGATAGGATTTCCAATGTGTAAAACAGATTAGAAGTCCGGGTACCCAAAGCTCTGGATAACCACTTCTTATTTCCTAATAAAAGACACCATTTCGATAAACCCCATCCAGGGTCTATATTCCTTTGTATTCTTGTTTTTTTGGGTCAGCTTTGGCTGTTCGCTCACCTTAATGTAAGCTTTTGTATTTTAAACATACCGTCACTATTGTTCTTTCTCCCATGGCTATCCATTGTTAGTTAGCCCTATATATAAGCCATATACACATTATTTACTTACATTTGCCATTTCTCTGATAATGGAGATAGTTAACTCAGAAAAATGAAAAAATATAATTTTATAATTATGTATCAAATATTTTTAGTCGCCCTTTAACTTGTGAATTGGGTTAATGTACCTGTATGTGTAAATAGCTAAGTAGATGTTTTCTGGACTAAATTTTACAGGATTCATGTAATTTTCTATACCTCTATATATTCCTGTCCGTACTCCTTAATGGCGTCTTCCTCTGAGAATCCTATACAGCCGTACTCTAAAGGAGTGAACACCGTCGTGGGAACATTCTGGTAATCACACTGAAAACAAACAACCAAATTCCAATCACATCAAATCTGAACATTTTCAAGTTTTATTCAGCGCCCTCATAACGGTTAACCCCTAGTGCAATCTAGAGGCCCATGATTAATTAAATGGCATGCAACACAACTTTTTGGGTACATT
Source organism: Mopalia kennerleyi (assembly GCA_034783855.1). Lineage (NCBI taxonomy): Eukaryota > Metazoa > Mollusca > Polyplacophora > Chitonida > Mopaliidae > Mopalia > Mopalia kennerleyi. Next base: position 3,514 of record JAVFBX010219412.1, on the reverse strand, counting down.
TCACTTACATAGCAGTAGGGGTGTAACGATTCACCGATATATCGATACGTATCGATACAGTTGCCCGCGATACGCGTATCGTATCGTCGCCTTTGAATCGCGATACGTATAAAAAGGGAAGTAACTCTACATTTCATCAGAGATTTTCAGAGTAATCATGCATATGGTCACAATAGTACAGCAGCTCTTGTAATTTGTGGCAGAATTCAGCATTGCTGCTGTTAATGTCACCGTAAAGTATTGTTGGGGTGGATCTTTTTGCCGCCGTAACAGCGATAAATAAAATATAACACAAACGATCTTTCCCAAGGATAGGCCAGAGGTATTGAAAGGTGCCCAATTTTCGTTACCTTGTAAAAAGCGCATTTTCGGCAAGTTTGTGTTTCTTGGACGTTTTAAACTTTTCCTCTGTCTACTCATTTGACCAAAATGACTTATTTGCGAAGTTTGCACACCAATATTACCATTTAGCATTGATATTTAATATCTTTCTGTTGGAAAACGGTTCTCACAGGACTATCAAATATATAGAAAGGCATGTTGCATATTTCCAAACGAAATCAGTTGTCCTTTTTTTGACAATACATGTAGTCCTACGTGATTCAATTTAAAACATTTGAAAGCAAATTATTATAATTAACAAATGTATTATTTTAAATAGGGTATTTTTCTTCAGTGATATTTTTTTCAGTTTTGTTATATTTTCTGTTTTTATTTTTAAACAATCCTTCAAGCACATTTCTTTCATTTCAATCATCCTTTATAACTAGTGTAGCCTAAATTAGTAACAAAAAAAAAATTTATTTTATTTTAATTTTTTTTTATAGCGGTTAATTAGTTAATTTAAGCGACGGGAGTGACATCATTGTTTGAAAACATAGTAGGTCACCAGTGTATCCGTTTCCTTATGGTTTGTTTGTTTGTTTGATTGGGGTTTAACGTCATACTCAAGGGTATTTCAGCTATGTGACGACGGATTGTCCACTTCTAACTGTTCCTTGCTCTAGTACATGTATGGTGGAAAACCGGGAGGAAACCTCGTAAAAACCACCCCCGCGACTGCCGGAGCCACATCTTGTGACTCACTCATAAGCTTATACCTGAAGGTTGACAGACGAGATCCTGTGAACGGTTAATCGTAGTAGGCGTTAGAAAGCGCGCTCGCTAATCACTATGCCATGGGCCCTGGGTGCATAGGAACTAGGAAGGCATCTGTAACAACACCGCATATACACAAGCTCGGTCCCTCAAGCGCAATGTTAACATGGTGGATACATGTCAAAATAGCTCTTTGAGTAACACAGATGTTTAGCATGTTTTCAGCTGACATTTGGTTTTAAAAATTTGGTTTTTAGTACCAGGTCGATATATATATACAACCAGCTTGTTTGTTGTTGTTGTTTTGTGGAACCCTCACTTTCGCCTTTATATGAAAGCATCCACTAGTGCAGGCAATAGGGGACTGCCACCAACAGATGATACATGTATACATGTAGCTACTTTGTTTTGGAACAATGACGTCAGTTCCGCTTTTTAAATTATCTAATTAACAGTTCTGCTAATGCGATTGCAAGTGCAATACAGATGGATGTCTTTGAAAATATGCAATAAAAATAATAAGTTTAGGTCGAAAAACAGTTGTCTTTCCCTTTAATGGCGATAAGACAGGATGGAAAAGTTACTTACTACACAGTTGTGCAGATCCCCCTGGACCCATTGTAACCAGGTACCTTGTCCACTGTAACACTCGCGTAGCTGAGATATGAAGTTTCCTCGGACATGCTTCATCCTGTACACACAAACAGCCGATCCTAAATGAGGGTCTGCATAGCTGGACCCAGCGTAACTTCGTCCAAATGTTATATATAACATAGATTCCAGTTGCCTAGCATCCAGATCCCTAGCAGACTGAGGATTCTCGACCTTATGTATCCATGCCGCTGTCGCAATATTGTAAACAACACCTAGTTTTTGACACTCCAATGGGATCTGCATGAAATTAACAAAATATCTCCCGCTGGAACAAACTCGGGCTAAACGAGTATGGAACCGGTTCGAATGGGATTCCTTTTGAACTGAGAGAAAATATGTGAAGGAGCTCAGTTGAAACCCATAAATAGTCTGAATAAAATAATGTTGCTTCAACTGTTCCGTTCCAAAATCTACTGCGGAGTATCTTTCGAGGCCAGGATCACTGTCTGAATACTCCATGGAGAACGATTGACCCTTATGTTCAACCACCAGGCTGGAAAACATTTTAGATGCTAAATTAATTAGTCGACCATCGTATGTGATACCCGCATAGAGAACTTTTTGGTTTGGTGACCTATCGGGTCCGTTGCCAAAGAATGCAAAAGTTCTGTTTTTACTTCCAACATAATTAAGCTGATGTGAAGGGTCTAAGACATGTGATGTATTCAGATCTACCAAAGAGTATATTCTGCACAAGCCCAGACTGGCTGTGCCACAAACTAATAGTGTATCACCAATTTCTAAAACACTTCCTAAATTATCTGTAGGTCTGCGGGGCGTTTGACATTGAGACGGGGGCGGACGACAATCATCATTGTCCTCCACTGGTCCTGTGGGCAGGTGAGCCTCTAGCTCCAGTTCTGAAGAGAGTTTTAATAGCACATTTGTCCCAGAGATATAAACGACTTGTCCTGTTGCCGCTGTTGCTGTTGTTATTGTTATTTGCTGTAAGGGTGAAGTACTTGTATATGAATGCATGAAATCCCCTGATGTTGTTTCCGAGCTTACACAAACTGGTTGGCCTAGAAATAGGCCAAATAATACCAAAATCATCAACATCAAACGTGAAGAAGAAATTAATAACTGCGGCGTCATCAAGCCGATGGATGACCTTTCGGACAGACTCAAAAAGCCGACAAGCTTCATTTTACTTTACATCCCCCAGTTGTCACAGAGAGTCACAAATTGAAGCCTATTTCTGGAACCTGTTCCTCTGTACTACCTATTTCTTGTGTTATCATTAGCCCTATTCATTGTTATCCAAGCTTTATTAGATATCCAGGGGTTAATAACAGCTTATCTTCAGATATTCTTGACCAAGATTTCTGGAATAAACAAAATCAGGACAATTAGTACTAACCAAATATGGCTGTAAACCATACCAGAAAAAACCATGCAAATATACAACCAATAAGGTTATATTTAGAATTATTGTAGAGAGAGTGATAATATACATGTACATTGCCTACACAAGGATTCAAACTCGGGCATTTGGCTTGTTGGGCCAGTGTTACAACTGACTGAAATACAAAGACTCGCCATAGAATCATGACAAATTTTCATCCATTTTAATGAATACTCTTAACATAAGAGCAATTCCTTTAAATTACCAAACAAAATGAAACAAGCATGAAGTATTGCAGGGCAATCCATAGTCCCCCACCAGTACTTTTTAAATTAAGGATGGTTGTCTTTAAGGCTATCCTAAATAAATTATGTTCACTTTCATGTCTTTCAAATGATCTGTGAAAATCGATGTGGA